>JASVEL010011127.1:0-115918 GCA_032618575.1 Nicotiana noctiflora
TCTCCATTTTAGACGAGGTAAACTGGGTAAGGCTAAGGTCAGAGTGTTGGCATGACTTTCCAAGATAGCATGGTAAGGTGATAACCAATCCATCCCCAATATGATATCAAAATCAACCATATCCAAAAGTAAGAAATCAACTCGAGTCTCAAGACCTCAATCACAACTATACATGAACGATGGACATGATCTACCATAATAGAATCACCTATCGGTATTGACACATATACAGGAGCACTCAAGGAATCACTAGGAATGACCAGATACGGTGCAAAACAAGATGACACATAGGAGTATATAGATCATAGATCAAACAGAACTGAAGCATCTTTACTATAAAGTAGAACAGTATTTGTGATAAGTATATCGAAGGACTCGGTCTCAAGCCTGGCAGGAAGAGCATAACATTGGGTCTGGGCCCCACCACTCTGAACTACATCTTAGGGATGATCTTCTGACGCCTGGTCTCTACCTCTAGCGACCTAACATCCACCTCTAATACATCTACCTCCACCTCTAGCATCACTACCTCCCCCTCTAGTTAGTTGAGCGGGCGACGGAACACGCGATGCTTAAACCATGGTATGAGAACCCTGATGCTAAGAGTTG
The DNA here is from genome assembly GCA_032618575.1 of Nicotiana noctiflora. NCBI lineage: Eukaryota > Viridiplantae > Streptophyta > Magnoliopsida > Solanales > Solanaceae > Nicotiana > Nicotiana noctiflora. Next base: position 610 of record JASVEL010011127.1, read on the forward strand.
CTCGGTGCTCGAGGGAAAAATCTAGCAATATGCCTCGTATCACCACAAGTATAACAAGCCCTTTACTATTGAGACTGCTAACCCTGGCGGCCTGAATGACCACCCTGAAAACTCTGGAGACAGTGTGCTGATAGGAGATGGTGGTGCATTGTAAGACTGCTGATCAGAATACTACGTATGAGAACCACGGCTACTTGGTGCACCGTGAGAAGCCTGAAGTGCTTAATGAAACGGCCTGGAAGGATGGCCCCTGCCAAGAGAATCTTTAACTCCATATAAGCCATCACTGAACCTACCCGAATGACGAGGCCTCTTGTTAGACCCTTGACCACCCCCCTATGATAGAACCATCTCAACTCTCCTGGCCATATTGGCCGCATCTTGAAAATAAATCTTGTCCGTTGTCTCCTTAGCCATCTATATTCGAATAGGCTGAACGAGTCCCTTAATGAACCTCCCCACCCTCTCTCTCAGTGGGAAGCATAAGAAGAGCATGATAGGCCCAGTTAATGAATCTGGTCACTGAGTGGTAGTCATAAAACACTACTGGAGACGCTCAAACTACCTCCAATAATTCTCCTTCTAAGTGATAGGAAGAAACTACTCTAGAAATAGCTGAGAGAACTAATCCCAAATCAAAGTGGGTGACCCCAGCTAGTCTAGCCAAACAATAATCTCTCCACCAAGTATTGGCGGATCCAAATAGTCGAAAAGCAGCAAAGTCGATCCCATTGGTCTCCACTATCCCCATGTTCTGTAGAACCTCATGACAGTTGTCCAAATAATCCTGGGAATCTTCAGAAGATGTACCATAAAAAGTAGTATTGAACAACTTGATGAACCTATCCAACCTCCACAAAGCATCAGCAAACATAACTGCTTCCTCAACGGTCTGAGCTACCACATCCGACTGAACTGTTCCAACCGGCTGAGTTGCTAAAGTCTGAAACTGGGGAGCTATCTACTCCGCAGTGCAAATAGTGGGAGTCTATTCTCCTCCCCCAATCAGAGAGACAACTACTGTTATAATTAGTAAGCATGTCCAAGTGACAATCTCCATAAGGTCCACTAGACAGGCCATAGCATCCTGGAGTACGGGGGTGGCGATGAAACCCTCTAAGACCTTAGTTGGTCCTGCTGGAACTGTCTGCGGATGAACCTCATTATTAAACTCAACCTAAGGCTCTATCGCCGGTGCTTGTGCTTTCGGTTAAGCTCTCGCCTACCTCGGACCCTAGCACGGCCTCAGCCTCAACCTCCACCCTCGTAGATATTTCCACTTGGGGCTCGAGTTGCTGATCAGTGGAGGAAGAAGCACGTGTTCTCTCCATCTGTGAAAAGACATAATAGAAGTTCAATTATCATTGAGAAACCAAATCGCACGACAGAAAAGAATTAAAGTGAAACTGTTTCTAACTCTATAGCTTATGGGGAATGAATACAGAGGTCTCCGTACTGATCCCTCAAACTATACTAAGATTGTCTGTGAATTGTGAGATCTAAGCAATTTAAAACACTAATACCAACTTGTCATGATCCGGATTTCCCTCCCTCAATAGTCGTGACGGCGCCTACTCATGAAAGCTAGGAAAGCCAAGTATTATAGATGCATTAACCAGTTTGCATAGCCTTTTTTAAAGTTCAATATAACAGGTGATCAACAGTGAAATAATTATAATAAACTGAAATGCGGAAGATGAAAACTAATAGTTTAGCCATATACTAGTGTATAATCCAATATACAACTCTACCTAGAATTTGGTATCACAATGCCGCACACTATCTACGAATACTACAAACGATAGTCTGAAAGATAAATACAAAGTTATCGCTAAAATACATAAAATAAACATAATGGAAAGACAAAAGAAGACTCCAAGGCCTCTGGACGCCTGCAAGACTACATGGAATCTCTGCCATTGGACTAAAGGCAACATCCTCATTGTGGTCACAAAGCTACATCACCAGAATCTGCACACAGTGCAGAGTGTAGTATCAGCACAACCGATCCTATGCGCTGATAAGTACCTAGCCTAACCTTGGTGAAGTAGTGAGGAGGCTAGGACAAGACTACCAAATAAACATTTGCAGTTATATCACATACAACAAGTAATACTGACAGAAACTAGTATTTAAAGATTGGAAGGGGAAACATGCTGCGGGGAATATCATGTACAAACAAAATCTCAGTAAAGAAGGGAAAGGAAAACAACAATTCAACAGTAAGGAAGAATAAGGAAATCAAAGACAAGTTTATATTATCAACATTCGTGCTTTTACTCTCGTCATCACCATAAGAATCAATATAATCAGCACAACATCACCATTCATGCTTTTACCTCACATAATCATGGCACAAAATTATCCTTCATTCGTTATCACTCATATCATGGCACGGCATCACCCTTCATGCTTTTACCTTACAATATCGGTACGACATCACCCTTCGTGCATTAACACTCTCAAAATCGTGCACTGCATCACCCTTCGTGCTTTACACTCTTCCTCACCCAAGCAACAATCACATAGAAATTTTGGCAAGGGAATCAAGAACATCACAATAAAATCTTGGCAAGGGAACAATAACATTAACAATATCCCGGCAAGAGAATAATATCATGAGTAATAACATCCCGGCAAGGGAGACAATATTAGAAACCTCTTCTCTTTTCCACAATCACTTCACAACTAAATTCTAAACTTGAGCCAACACTCTCTACAATGTCAAATTACCAATAATACTTCCACAAGCCTTATTCAACAATAGAAATCATCATATAAAGCATGAAAAATACGAAACATAGTCACAACAATCATAGTATAAGACTCACAGGCATGCTTGACACCGACGTATATATACTCGTCACCACACCTATATGTCATACTCAATAATTAACACATAGCAAATAATACAAAACTCATAATCCCTAAAGCTAAGGTTAAACAAAACACTTACCTCAATGCCACGGATGCAATCAAGCCTCAACTACTACTTTACCTCTCGATTCCAGTTCTAATTCGTTGTATCTAGTTACAATACACTTAACGATATCAATAATTGCTAAATGAATCAATTATAATGCATGAATATAGGCTTTCTAAAGATTTTACCAAAAAATCAAAAATTAACCCCAAGGCCACATGGTCAAAATTCGATGTTCAACCCAAAACCCGATCACCCTTTCACCCGCAAACTAAAATATACAATTCATTTTGAAATCAGACCTTAAATCAAGGTCCGAATCCCAAATTTTGAAAATCCTAAGTTCTACCCAAAACACCCAATTTTTCCCATGAAAACCCTTGATTTTGGATTAAAATCATGTGAAAAGATGTTATAGATTAAAGAAAATGAGTTTGAAATGACTTATACTTTATTTTGAGAAGAACCTTTCTTTAGAAAATCATCCAAGAGAGTTTGAGTTTTGAGAAAGTTTGAAAAATAAAGAAAAATCCCTCAGTCCATATTAACTAGTCGCAGATGTGGCGACTGCAAAGCTCGCAAATGCGAACAAGGCCTCACATTTACGAACCTGGGCATTATCTGCTAACCTTGCAATTGCGAACAAGTTGTCGTAATTGTGATACTGGCCTTCCCCTGATGACTTCGCATTTGCGAAGGGTGGTTCGCAATTGCGAACACTAGCAGGAAGGATTTCTCGCAAATGCGATCAAGACCTCTGCATTCGCCAAGTCTGTTGGGCTCGCAATTTTAAAACCTAACGTCACAATTCTGAGATCAGAGCCTGCAATACAACTGAACCTGCAACACCATTTCTCTAAGCCCAAATTCACTCTGTGGCCTAGCCAAAACTCTTCCGAGCCCTCGGGGCTCCAAAACAAACATGCACGCCAGTTTAAAAACATCTTACTGGCTTACTCGTGAGATCAAATCATCAAAATAACATCAAGAACTATGAATTAAACCTCAAATTCATGAAATCACTCTAGAACATCAACATTTGCATTTTCTCAAATAAGGGTTCGATTTATACTAAATGAACTTCTATTCTTATCAAACTTCACCGATTCAACTTAATTATTATTTATTCCTGTACCGGGCCCTTGAACCAGAATACGGGCGTAATACCACCAATTACAAACATCTTTTCATTCCTAAAACTCTTAAAATTTCAGTTAAGCAATTTCAATTAAAAATTTATTTCTTGGGCTTGGGACCTCGGAATTCGATTTCGAGCATACCCCCAATTCCCACATTTTGCAACGGACCCTACGAGACCATCGGATCACGGGTCCGGATTCGTTTACCAAGAATATTGACCAAAGTCAACTTTAATTAATTTTAAAGCCAATTGCTTTATTTTACTTAGTTTTCACATAAACGTTTTTCAGAAACGCGCTCGAACTGCGCATGCAAGTCGGGGTGAGACAAAAAGAGGTTTTAAGGCCTCAGAACATAGATTTTACTTTCAAAACGAGTGATGACAAAAGGTCATTACAATACTCGAGCCCACAAAACACCGAGTGAAGTGCAGATACCAAAAATGACCAGTCGGGTCGTTACATATCCTTTGTAGATGCCTGCGATGGAATCCAAATAATTTTCTATGTCGTTCATTATTTGAAAATACCATATCAAAAGGCATGATAATGTTAGAAAAAATAATAAGTGGTGTACCAATAAGGATTTTATTATGAGGTCACTCACTTTAGACTTCATATACCTCTTCAAACAACTAAAATAACTACCACAAATGTAACAAAGTAGAGGAATGGTGCTAAATTTAAAAGAAAAGCATAATCGATGATATGGGATGAAGCGGTTGTGGTTAAGTCAAATGATCGAAATAATGCTCGGAATTCGAAAGATATATTAAATATCAACAAACCGTTTGGTGAAAAAGTAATGATTTCGAAGGTAATTTTTGTCAAGTACTACGAGTAGTTCCAAAATCAATGAAAAATGAGATTGTACTACCTTTCCAAAAATGTACTTATGGAATCAAATGAAAAAGATTCAACTGACAAGAAATATAAAGTAAAGCGAATTCAATATTCGGTGATTTCTTGTTTCGTGTCGGAAACAAAGAAGAACATCCAATATAAAATAAAATGGTTCTTCTAGAACACTTAGTTATCAACCCTAATTGTAATAGTAGTGTATTTAATAAAGAAAATATTTATACTAAAAGGCAATTTGGGCAAATTGCATGATAGAAAATTTAAAAAACTATTTTAGCTTAGCAAAAATGAATATTCTCATCAACTAAGTAAAATGTTGGTTGTGAATTTTTATGATAAAAAAAGAAGTGTTTTTTAGTTTTTGACTCAACAGAAAATGATACCAACAATTACGACCAAGAAGACTACTTAAATACTTTAATAGCAAGTGGCCCTTTTCCATACAAGTTTGTTGTCTCGTTTATTTTTCCTTATCTATGTTAGTGTAACCGTATATATAATAGACTGAGTTAAAATTGATCTCCATTGCATATAGATTGATTTTGAAGAAAAATATTCCTTTCATGCTACAGAAAAACTTAGATCCACCGATAGCTTAATAGCACATATGGTATATAGAAGTTTTGACAATAACGTCATACATGCGAAAATTATAATACTGGTCAATATGATCAAAGTATATTTTTTTCTCCGAATTCAACTTTCGTCTTCCTAATTAAAGAATATACTTTAAATTTGTGTGTAAATAATTTTCGGTAATAAATACAGCACAAAGACAAATCTGAAATATTGGACTATATTTACCGTAATATATTTTCTTGCACGAACAACTATATGTTGTACTTTCAAGAGGGATATTAATATCGACAATAAGAGTTTTGGCTATGGAAGAGCAACGAAAGCATTAGAAGGAAACAAACATTAAAAATGTCGTCTACAAAGAAATATTCGGTAAGATACTATCACATTAAATACTTTTAAACTATAATACATAATTATCTAACTAACATGACTAAATTGATCATATATGTAAAATCCGATGACGTCCTTTAATTTTGAGTTCAATTATTGTGCTAATGTAATATATTTCGACATTTAAATAATTTAAATCTTTAAATCATCACGTCCCATTGTTAACGTGCAACGCACGTTCTTAGATATTAATTTATTGAAAAGGAAATTTTATGTTTAATTCACTTTTGGCTTGCTTGTAAGGCGTCACCAGGGCCCATGGGAGAAATTGGTCCGTGATAATTCGTTCTAATGCAAGTCTAACCATGCCAATTTTATCAAATTTGGATCTCAAATTGACCTTCAAATCATCAATTTATGATTTAAAATTATTTTTCTTAAATCCCCAATTTTTTACATTCAATTCATCAACCAGTCGTTAAAATCAAGGTTGGAATCATTAAATTTATAAAAAAAAAATCGAGTCAAAAGTACTTACCCCAATCCAAGTAATGAAAATTTTCTCCAAAATTGCCAAAATGGAGCTCCAAAACCTTGTGAGAAAAAGTAATTAATTTTGAAAATAAGTAAAAATACAATAGATGTCCTAACCCTAATCGGATCATAGATGATCCCTAAACTCACGTTTAATAAGCCTAACATGGTTATTGCGAGATTATACCCAAGATAGCCGTTTGAATTAGCCAATTTGGCATTAAAATGACAGAGATATGATATTTTGAAATTTGAAAGTTTGAAAATTTCAGGGACATAAATGGCATTTTTGTAATTATTTACACTGGGGGAAAAACCGACAATAAAAGAAACTTCGTTCTACCGCCTAAAACTCATTCAGAACCTCCTGGACATAAATCATATATGTATTTCAATCTTAAAACATGCTAGAACTGAGTCCCTTGGTACCCCATCCAATCATACCAACAAAGTACAAATACAATATCCACACTTCAAATCCTCAAAGCACCCACGGAAATATCACAACAAAGAATCATGCTCAAACCGTAAAAGTTTTTGTCCTAAGTTATTAAATCTTTATTCTTTCAAAAGATATTTGAATCACACTTAAACAATTCAGATTACTTTTAAACTTTGCACATAAGTTCATTCATTTATATAGACATATCCAAAATCTCGAAATACCAATTGAAGTCTAATAACATCAAAGTGAACTCTTGGTCAAACTTATGAATTTTTAAGTTTTTCAAATTGTCAACTTTCAACAAATAGTATTGAATTCTTCTAGAAACCTCCGAACTAAAATATGAATATACGTACAAGTCCAAAATCGTCATATCTTAGGTACAACAAAAACTCAATTCCCGAGTCCATTTATCCAAAAATCAAACCTTGGTAAACTCTTCCAACTTAAAGCTTCCAAATCAAGAGTCATTCTTCCAAATTAATCCCGAGCCACCCGAAAACCAAAATCAACCATACACTCAAGTCATAATATATCATATGAAGCTACTCAAAGTCTCAAACTCCCAAATAGAACGTTAAATATCAAAATAACCGGTTGGATCGCTACAGCTAAGTCGTGAAATTTTCTAGTGATATCAAACTATCAACTTCTAGTATCAGACTATATTAACTTTGTATTATCTTATAATTAAATTTGGTTATATTAACTTTCTATTATCTTATAATTAAATTGTACTTATAGGTTTATATTTTTCATTATTAAATATTAGAATTCATATGTGTCAACTAAAAATATAAATCATATTACTCAAAACACAAAAACAGTAAAAAGAGAGGAGAAAAACTAAACTTCAACACAATCTCAAAAAGGAGCTATGTAAACAATATATTAAGCAAAATTAGATGAATTGGATAAATTGTTAAGTGAAAAAGAAATATAAAGAATATCGATCGCAAAAATTTATTAAAAATTTTGCATCTTAAAAAACAAAAAATTTCACTTTTAATAAAAAGTGAAGTGAAAGGTTAATTTTTTTTTTGGGTGGGAGGAGGGGAGGCAAACAATCTTTAGACCTCTTATTTTGCTTGAGGCCATCAATTTAGTTGAGCCGCCCTTATAAATGTTATAATATATTTACCACAAGCTAAGTTTCAAAAGTTGTATATCCATATAGATGTTATGATATGTTTACCAAAAGCTAAGTTTCAAAAGACATATGTCTATATAGATGTTATGATATGTTTATACTAGGAGTGTATTTGGTATCATGGAAAATATTTCTTGGAAAATAAGTAATATTCTTACTTATTTTCTGGTGTTTGGTTAAGTTTCACAAAATATGTTATGAAAAATATATAATTTAGGCAAACACTATATGAGACGAAATAGGTAAGGGCAGGGGAGGATGATAGATCGGGGTCTAAGGGCAGCGGTGATATTCGGGGGGAGATGAGGCGTAAGGCGTGGTGAGGGAGAGGAGGGGATGGGATGGGATAGGGAATAGGGTGTGGAAGGTTTAAGAAAGAGTTTTGAAAATACTTTTTTTCCCCGTTGGTAGAGAAGTTATTTTTTTCTCTAATTGAAGGAAAATGAGTTCATGAGAAAATATTTAAGTCAACCAAACATGAAAATTAAAAAATATTTTCCAAAAATATTTTCCTTAATACCAAACACACCCTACAAGTTTAAGGATTTTTATTTTTTTCCTTAAGTTTCATATCCGTTGAAACTTCATCACATATATTAAAACTGTAGTAGTTATTAAGAATATTAATATTTGAATTCTTTTTAAAGAAAAAAAAAAGTTCCTAATTACAATAGTCTTTTCTAGGGAAGGGAGCTATGCGACCTCACTCAGTCAGATAAAGTAGTTTTCTAATTAGATAGTTCAATGGTGGGCTTGTCTTGTCTTTATCCAACTATGAGCCCGTTTGGATTGGCTTAAAAAAAATGGCTTTTAAACACAAGTGCTTAAAAGTAACTTTTAAGTGCTGGAGCTTGTTGTATAAATAAGCAGTTACCTGTTTGGATAAAAGTGCTGAAACTTAAAAAAAGTTATTGAAGTGTTTGGTAAATAAGTGCTAGCAAGCACTTTTTTTTGTTAAAAAGACAAAAATATCGCATAAAGACAAATCAAAAACCTACATCTTCATCTTGCTTGCCTAACAAAGACGAAATCAAAAGACATGGTCATATATTTCAAAAATAAAAGTAGACTACTACCCATTACGATATGAACATTGAAAATTTATGTAAAAATAACATAAGCAGATTCCCCCACCAAATGTCGAGGAAAAGGGTATTTGTATTATAATGTTATGTTAAAAAAAAGGAGCATCTATAATAGGAAAATAGAAGTGTAGAAAAGCATGAATATAAAATAAGGAAAGGTGAACGTGTGGCTGAGAATAGAAGATAAAGGAGAAGAAGAGTAAAGAAGATGAACAGAAAGTGAGTAGTTGATGTTTTAGGATTTATTTGATGAGGGTAGTTTTGAGATTAGAAAAAGTTATAAGGGACAATTAAGTAATTTCGTTGGTCAAAATAAGATGGCTTTTAAGCCAAAAATGGAGAAGTTAGGAGATCCTAACTTACAGCTTTTAGCTTTTTTTAAGCTATTTTTAACTTTTTTTAAGCTATTTTTTATTTTGCCAAACACTCCATCAACCTAAAAATAGCTTAAAAGCTGATTTGACCAGCTTTTAAGCCAATCCAAACAGGCTCTATATCTTTGTGACTCGCTCAACTATTCTTTTCTTTGCTGCTTCTCGCCTTCTTCCTTCTTTGTTTTCTTCTTCTTTTCTTTATTTATTAGAACTATTTTGATATTAAAAATTATCCATTTTGGTTTAAGTAACTAATTAATCTGTCTTTGTTTTTCTTTTAGCAGTAAATGCCAACGGCAGAACATGTTTGAAGGGTTGAAGTTGGACATTATTGACGGATAAGGCAGCCCCCAGACTCTTTATTTTCTAAAATGTACACTCAGTTCTTCTGCTCTATATATGATACTACAACTATATATATAACGATATTCTCCTACCCTAATAACACAAACCATATTTCCTTTCAACATAATTTGCATTTACATCTTTAAAAATCTCTTCAAAATGATCTCACAATCAAAGATATTAAACCATATAGCTTTTATTGCTGCTCAATTAAAATGGGCTTTAAATTATATCCTCCTTCAATCTTTCTCTCATCCTTATAACCTAACCACTAATATTTCTACACCTCATGAAGAGCTTGGAATTAGACGTTTTGAAGAGGATGAATTGGGATCAGTAGAATGTGCAGTTTGTTTGTGTAAAATAGAAGAAGGAGAAGAAGTTAGAGAGTTGAGATGTAATCATTTGTTTCATAAGGTTTGTTTGGATAGGTGGATGGGTTGTGGACGTAAGACTTGTCCATTGTGTAGAAATTATCTTAAGTCACCTGCAGTTTTCTCTGAGCTACATCAAGAAGTAATCAAATTGGATTTCTTCTCAGGAAAATCAAGAAGAGATCGCTATGTTAGAAGGCTCTGCTAGAATATTGCTCTGGTTGTTCACTTTATTTCTTTTCTCCCTTTCTTTTATTCTTTTAAATTGTAAATGGGAATTCTATAAAACCTTTTGGCAAGTAACAAGGAAACAAGTTTACAAGAATAGATCCTTTTTTGTTAAATAAATATTCTTGTGTTTGTTGTTGTATTTAATTAGAGGAGAAACTATCCTTTGTTTTATTACTACTATAATTCTTAGGAATTCTTGTTTCATTTATCACGACCATGAATGAAAAATTAGTTTATGTTCAAACAAAGAAGTTTCAGTTTTGTTAGAAAATTTTATTTTGTGCCTCATACAACTAACACTAGTTGTATGAGACACTTTTTTCGTTTCACAGTTTTGTGGATACAGATTTTTATGGACCCAAAAGTATAAGATTGGGGTTCACAAATTTGTAGAAAGAGCCTCACACAACTAATGTCAGTTGTCTGAGGCCTGAATGAGCTCAAAGTTTATGAAACAATAAAATAGTTTTTACGCATAAAATAAACACGTATAATATATTAAACGCATTAGTATTAAAATCTTGTAGGTTTAAACATATAATTGTATGGGCCAAACTCCGACCAAGGAATTTCAGTGCGAAGATAAATCATAGTGGAGGTATCATGATTCGTCGTGGGCACCTCGGCTAAGTACGACCCCAACAAGCCTCTGAGGAAGTCTGTTCTGGGCGAGGTCGAGGACAAACAGAACAGGCTATGTTCGAGAATCGATTGCTCAAATGTCATGTTCCTGAAGCAACACGAACAAGTCGAGCAGCCGAGATCGGAGTCACGCATTAGATTGACCGGAAATGACTAGTTTTAGCAATATAATACTAAAAGGAAATATCTTATTGGATATTCTCTGCATCTTGTACTTTCAGTAAGTAAGAGAGATATCTCATATAAATACAAAGAGAAAAAGAAAAATGGGGGAATTCCATTTTTCAAAAAAGTTATCCCTAGAGAAGTTGATCCCCATGTAACTACTAAACATCATCTATAAAAAATGTTGAATTTGTTGTGTTGGTCCTGGCTTTTCCATACTAGATCCGATAAAGTGTTTGATGCTCGTATGTTTGGCTATCTACATCACTATCAGAAAGAGAATGATCCACCTTGTTGCAAAGTTGGGTAAACTATCCCCTTTATAAATAAATACTACAATTCTTTTCATTTATTGCTTGTCTTCATTTTTTCATATGTTCATAAGAACATCATTAAATCATTCTTTTGCTTTGGATAGCTTTAAATACAAGTTCTAGGTATTTTAATTTTTACCAGTCTTGGATCTAGAACTTATTACATTTAACTAGAATTTACCCATCATTATTTATTTAATTAGTTTAACAAAAAGGTTCAAGACTTTTTGGTCAAACTTTTTGGTACGGTCTGTGGAGATTTTCTAGTTAAAATTTTAGTCTCTTCTAGATCTGAGAAGAAAAGAGAATAAAACTTTGCAAAAATTGGTGATTCCCTTGTTTGCACAAATCTGACATGATAGGCAATGGAGAAGAAAAAGGAAAGCAGTAGCCGACACCACTGACAACCTCCTCTGCACCATTAACGAAGTGGAAAACGAGGACATGTTACCAAATGCATATCCTCGGTAGAGCAATAGCTAACAACGAAGATTTGTTTGCTTTTTTCCAAGCAGATATGCCATGTATCCCAAAGAAGATAGCAACTCACAAGTTGAACGTCGACCCTTTCCACCCCCTCCATTAATGCAAATCAGACAAAATTTAACTCAAAAATAAACGACACTGTTTGTGAAGAGGTCAAGAAGTTGCTAACAAAAAGTCCTGCCCGAGATACCAAATACCCTCAGTGGATCGCCAATGTAGTCATGGTAAGAAAGAAGAATGATAAATGAAGAATGTGCGTGAACTATACGTACCTGAACAAAGCCTGCCCAAAAGACTCGTACTCGAGGCCCTGACTGGCAAAGTAATTCACCAGTTCATTCAGTGCCGAGACATGACTAACAATGGAGCCAAATATAAGGTCGTGATAGCAGGTTTAAAATTATCACTCAAGTAAGAGCGAGGGGGGTCATCCCACAGTGCAAATCAACAAAAGCTAATATTCGACTTTGTTTAAAAAGAGTTAGCATTCGAAATCGCTCGAATCAGCTCACAATCGACCACGTTTGAATCAACAAAATCTAATATTTGACCTTGTTCGAATTAACAAGAGTTATCATTTGACCTCACTCGAATCAGCTCACATTCGACCTCGCTCGAACTTACAAGAGTTAGAATTTGACCTCGCTTGAACCGATTCATGTTCAACCTCACTCGAATCAACTCACATTTGAACCCGTTCGAATTAGAATGCTCGACCTTGTCCGAAGCAGTATAGAATTATATTTGACCACATCCGGATTTAACTGGCGCTCAAACCAACCGGAATTCAATTTATAGTTTCGGCTGAAGTTAAGTATGATGAAATGGGACTTCACCCAAATTCAATCAAAGGTACACTCAACCACGTTCAAGATAGTGCATGCCAACACAATTTCTTTGAAGAAAAAAACTCGAAGAAAGATAAGAAGGGCAATAATATTCAACAAAGGGTTGTGATTATTCCATTCAAAAAATGAGATAGATCTTACAAAGGGACAGAAAGATGCCCCCTTACACATAAAAATAATAATAATAACATAAAAACTAAGTAGTAAACCCTACTCAACGCTGCCCACACCTTCACCGCCCGGTCCAGCATTACCTTCTCCAACATTAACCTCATCATCAGGATACTCCTCGTCATGCCAACCGTCATATGTAAGCATATCCAATTCTTCTCCATCCTCGTTGCTCCGCAAAGTAGCGGGGTCATAGTCGTATGAAAGCCTAGCTTAGCGCACGTTGACACGAGCCTCTTCGAAGTTAACCTCAAGAACCCTCCCCACCATCATCAAATCCCTATAAATATCCAGCTAAGCCTTGGCATAATTTCACATCTGGTATAGATATCGTGGAACATCAGGGAAATTAAAATCACAAGAGAAAGATGGTTGGCCCACCAGGTTCTCGTTTTCGAATCCAAGAACGGTAACAAGTTCCTTAAAGGTAGAAACTCTCTCTCAAGACCTCCAATCTGTTCAGTAGACCGCGCCTCCTTAAGCGTGGCTGCTTCAGCATCACTGGCCTATTCAGATTGAAGGGCAAGAATAGCGTCCTCTAACTCAACTACATGATAAAATGCTCCTGCTTTAGCCCCTTCGGCTCTCTCCATCTCAGCATACTTTCCAACTAGCTCGTCACGCAAACCATCGTGTTCTGCCTACAAAGATGCTACCTGAGCTTGGAAGTCGACGCACTCAGCCACGACCCCCTTATTCACTTCAATCTCATCCTCCTTAATCCGGAGCACCTTCTCGAGCTTGCTGAACCGGTCAATGGTTCGTACGATCTCGTCATCTTTCTTTTTTAACTCCTTCCTAAGAGATTGAAGATTCCTCCTCAATCAAAGCTGAACACGCGGCACATGGTACCTATCACAAATTCGGTGGTACTTGGTAACAATCTTTACAAAGACCACCTTCTTTTTGTATGCTCGGCGAGCACTCTCAATCTCTAATATGAGTTTATACAAAGAAAGATAATGATCAATAAAAGAAGAGGAGGGTCAATAAAAGTACAAAAATGAGAAGGGAAAACAAAATAAGTAATTCACCCGTAAAGCCAATGCAGATATACTCAACGATAGGTTGGCGTCCTTGAACGATTGAAGACTCATATGCTTGATGCTGTAATAAAGGGGCAACAGATCAGGAACTACGCTTTCCGTGTTGGTCATCAAATTGCAGTCCAAACAATCGAACGAGAAGTCCCGTTGGTCCTCAATTCGACCCGGGTAAGTGATCCTGCCGGAGAGATTCGGCACATTTACATACTAATTGCTCTTATATTAGCTTGTTTCATTGCAAAATGTAGTCCATACTTATGTGATTTTGTGGTTTTACAGATAAAGAGGAAGAAAAGACCAAGGACACACAAATGGACGCAAAAAGATAAGAAAGAGGGCAAGCTATGCAAAAGAGACAATCTGCGGACTAATATGCGGTCGCATAATGCGTATGTGGATCGTAGATAAGCTACCAAATCGCAGAACTAAACAGTGAATGGAGCTGAAATGCACGGCAGGAATGCGATGTCTTTTGCGATCGCACATTCAATACGCGGTCTGCACTTCTGCCACATAATGAACACAAAGGAAACCTAAGAGTCAAGTCTGCGGTGCTTTCTGCGGTCGCACAATCAACATGCGGACCGCAGAACGGTGATGCGATCAACACATGAACAGCTAGGGTTCCTATCCGCGACGCCGCCTCTCAAGATTGCGGACCGCAGACCTGTTATGCGACAGATTTGCGGTCGCATACGTAACCTGGAAGGGCAAACTTGTCCGCTTTTTGTCAGATCTTGGTCCCTCTATAAATAGCTTTTTAGAATTTTGTGTAAGGGTATCTTGTGCAGACTTTATACTACACTCCAAGACTTTATTACTTCATCTTTTTGGAAGTTTTTGGTTGAAGAATCTTTTACTTTGTAAGCATTTATGACATTTATTACACCTTGTATTTTATATTTTAGCATGTGTGGCTAAACTTAAATACTAAGGTTGTGAACCCTAAATGAGTGTTATGTAAATGGGTGTTTAACATTGAATATATGCATAATGGTTGGTTGATATTTCTTTACTTCTCATTCTTCATTTATTGTTGGTGGTTGCAAACACTAATTAAAGCCATTAAAGTCCTACCTTACTTGGGAAAGTGGGTTAGAGTTTGGAAGAAGTAAAGAACAAAAACTCGAGGCCTTACACCTCGTTTAATAGAATCGCTTAGGGATAAGTGGGTTTTATTTGGCATTTATTGATTGTTATACATTGTGACTCTTAGACTTTTGGGAAAAAGCAAGAGAGGAAATACTACTCACGTATTGGGAAATATTGGGTAGTTGCATAGAAATCAATTGCATATCAATAATCAACCATTAGAAATATATCATATTAACACCGATGACATTACACTACATTTATGGGAACACAACCTTGGTTTAATCAATTCTATGGATTACTACATCAAGCATCTTCACTAGTTAAATATTCTAAACCAACCTTCACTCATACTATCACTCTTACACCGTTTCTATGTTACTTCTAATGGAATAGATTCAAGATTCTAGTCGGGTAGCACACTAATTTAAGTGATCATTTCACACCTATTCGCTGTGGGATTCGACCCCAACCTAGTTGGGTTACTATATTTGACACCGACCGCCTTACACTAATTGTAAAAGTGTAATTTGAGCGTATCAAATTTTGGCGCCGTTGCCGGGGAATACGGTTTTGAAATTACTCATTAGTGTGTACTTTACTTGATATCTAATTCTATTCCATTACACTTTGCTTGTTTTGCTTGGTGTGATAGGTTACAATGTCTGATTACGAGGACGAAGGGGAAGAGAATCCTTTTGCGGATATCGATTAATATATCGATGACACAAATGCAATTGTACCCCCTGCTGTTAGTGCCTCAACGTTTAAGGTGGATCATAGTCTAATCCTCATGCTCAAAGCGGAAGGGTTTTTCAGGAATTCCATCGATGACGACCCAACTCAACACTTGAGGAATTTTCTGGGAGTGTGTGCTATGCACAAATAAACCAATGTCTCGGAAGATGCCTTAAGGTTGAGAGTTTTCAAGTACTCCTTGGCCGGTGATGCTAGAAAGTGGCTTCAAAACTTGCCACCAAATTCAATCCGATCATGGCCTGAACTTGTCCGGACATTTCTAGCAAAATGGTTCCCACAAAACAAGAAATCTGAGCGTAGAGATAAAATCTTTTTCTTTAAGCAACAACAAGGGGAGCACTTAAATGAGGCGTGGGATCGCTTTAAACTATATTTGGTGAGGTCGCCAATTCATGGATTCCCTGGCTCAATTTTGCTTGAGAAGTTTTACATGGGTCTTGATCCCATGAACCAAGCCATTACAAAGAATGCGGCGGATGGATCTTTTATGGATAAGTCTTTTGCTAGAGTGACTCAAATCCTCGACAACATGGCCAAACATAATCAAGCATGGCATTCTGAGGATGCATCCGGTGGAATAGCTTATGGGTCTCCTTCTTTGACAAATTTGATCAAGGAAAACCAAGAGAGAGACCAAATCATTGCGGGATTGGCCACTAATGTCAATGTGTTGACCAAGAAGTTTACAGAAAATCAAACAAAGAAAGTCAATGTTGTCGAGGACATACCGTCCAATCTGAATGAAGATTTTGAAGAGGCGAATTACATCAACAACCCCCAAGGAGGAGGGTATCAAAGGCAATACTATCAAGGTCAAGGAGCACAAAACCAATGGAGGCCAAACCCGCAAGGGCAAGGAAACCAACATTGGAGGTATGACCAAGGTAGTTCACAACAAAGAAATTGGGGCAACAACAACAACAATTTTTCTAACCGGAGTGAAAATCCTTATGTTCCTCCAAAAGGACAACATTCGAACCAAGGGTCCTCAAGTGATTCAAAATTAGAAGCTATGCTAGAGAGAGTGCTACAAAATCAAGAAAAGTCTGATGCTTCATTGAGGAACATGACTGAGGTCGTTGGCTCTCATACCGCTTCTATCCAAAAGTTGGAAATGCAAATGAGAGATCTTTCCAAGGAACAAAACCCCAAGCAAAAGGGAACACTACCTAGCGACACGATTGCAAACCCAAGAGGTAGTGGAAGTGGTCCAACCTCTCATGTCATGGCAATCACCACTAGGAGTGGAAAAGTGCTACTTGGAGAGAATGAACACATAGTTGAAGATGTGGAGACCAAGCAAACGGTTGAGGGTGAAGAACACGAGGTTATTGAAGTTCAAAAGCAAAAAGTTGTTGTGGTTGATAAACCAAAAGTTGTTGAAATTGAAAGAATTCCGGAAAAGGGGAGAGCACAACAAGAAGATCGAGAGGAGGAAAAGGAAAAGGGGAACGAGTCATCAAAACCTCTTCCACCTATTCCTAGACCTCCTCCTCCATTCCCTCAAAGGCTAGAAAGGAGGATTGATGATAGAAAGCTTGAAAAGTTCTACGATATTCTCAAACAATTGACGGTGAACATACCTTTTGTAGAAGCTTTTCAAGAAATGCCAGGGTTCGCTAAGTACTTGAAAGATTTGATCACTAAAAAGAAGACCTCAAAGCATGAGGTGGTAAGCATGACTAACAGGGTAAGCTCTATCATTGCAACAACCCCGGTTCAAAAGAAGGAGGATCCGGGGGCCTTTACCATACCTTGTACTATTGGGGCACGTGAATTTGCAAGGGCCTTATGTGACAATGGAGCTAGCATCAACTTAATGCCACTAGCCATCTATAATCAAGCGGGATTGGGTATGCCTAGACCTACAAGTATGAGATTGCAAATGGCCGATCATTCCATCAAGCGACCGGTCGGAATTGTGGATGATGTACTAGTGAAAGTGGGGAAATTCCATTTACCCGCGGACTTTGTGATTCTTGATTGTGCTGTAGATAATATCGTTTTGGGGAGACCATTCTTGGCTACGGGCCGAGCACTCATGGATTCTGAGAGAAATGAGATAAAGTTCCGGGTGAATGATGAAGAAGTCACTTTTCAAGCTAGCAAGGGCATGAAGCTACCCCACGAATAGGAGAGCATCTCAATGATAGAAGCGGTTGAGGAGGTGGAGGATGCCGTGAATTGAAAATGGAAGAACAATGCCTTGGTGAGGCATTAGCGGCAATCCTACTAAATTTTGATGGGGAAAACATGGATGGGTACATAGAATCGGTTAATGCATTGGAGTGTCTTGGATCCTATACTTACACGCCGGCAAAGCTCTCTCTTGACTTAGAGAATAGAGCTACTCCCCCCGCCAAGCGATCAATCATTGAGCCACCATAATTAGAGCTCAAACCACTCCCTTCGCATTTGAGGTATAAATTTCTTGGCTCTAATGATACTTTACCCGTAATTGTGTCTTCTTTGTTGAATGATGTGCAGGTAGAGCAATTATTGGAAGTCCTAAGGGAGCACATGCAAGCAATTGGGTGGACAATCACCGACATCCGTGGCATTCCCGCGGGTATTTGTGAACACAAAATCCAATTGGAGAATGACACCAAGCCAAGTGTGGAGCATCAAAGGCGACTAAATCCTTCAATGCAAGAGGTGGTGAAAAAGGAAATTATCAAGTGGTTAGACGCCGGAGTTGTCTACCCAATCGCCGATAGTTCTTGGGTGAGCCCAGTACAATGTGTGCCAAAGAAGGGGGGCATAACCGTGATTGAAAATGAAAAAAATGAGCTCATCCCTACTAGAACGGTGACCGGGTGGAGAGTGTGCATGGATTATCGAAAACTCAACAATGCAACTTGCAAGGATCATTTCCCTATGCCTTTTATTGATCAAATGCTTGATCGGCTAGCGGGAAGAGCCTTCTATTGCTTTCTTGACGGATACTCCGGCTACAACCAAATCAATATTGCTTTGGAAGATCAAGAGAAAACAACCTTCACTTGTCCTTATGGGACATTTGCTTTTAGCCGGATGCCATTTGGGTTGTGTAATGCTCCGGCGACCTTTCAAAGGTGCATGATGTCGATATTTTCCGATATGGTGGAAGATTTTCTAGAGGTTTTCATGGATGACTTCTCTGTTGTTGGTGATTCCTTTGAGCATTGTCTTGCAAATCTTAGACAAGTGCTCAAGAGATGCGAAGAAACGAATCTTGTGCTCAATTGGGAAAAATGCCACTTTATGGTGGATGAAGGTATTGTATTGGGGCACAAGATTTCTAAACATGGCATTGAAGTTGATCGGGCAAAGATCAAAATCATTTCTAAACTTTCTCCACCAAATTCAGTGAAAGGTGTTCGAAGCTTTCTTGGCCACGCCGGATTCTATCGGAGATTCATCAAGGATTTTTCCAAAATTGCACACCCAATGTGCAAGCTTCTTGAAAAGGATGCAAAATTCATGTTTGATGACAAGTGCCTCAAAGCGTTTGAGGAATTAAAGTTGAGGCTCACCACGACACCCATTATTGTCACTCCCGATTGGACTCTTCCTTTTGAACTCATGTATGACGCCAGTGGTGTAGCTATTGGAGCAATGCTAGGTCAATGCCACAACAAGATACATCATCCGGTCTACTATGCAAGTAAAACTCTCAATGGGGTACAAATGAATTACACTGTCACTGAGCAAGAGCTTCTTGCCATTGTGTATGCTTTTGAAAAAATCCGGGCCTATTTGTTGGAGTCAAAGGTGGTGGTCTACACGGATCATGCGGCTCTTCGATACCTCATGGAAAAGAAAGATGCAAAGCCTTGACTAATTCGGTGGGTTCTCTTGTTGCAGGAATTTGACTTTGAAGTAAAAGATCGCAAAGGTACTCAAAACCAAGTTGCAGACCACTTGTCAAGGCTTGAGGAAGCAGGGAGGCCTAAAGAAGAGCTTGACATAAATGATGATTTCCCCGATGAACATATATTGGCACTTTCTAACACCTTTGCTCCTTGGTATGCCGACATTGCAAATTACTTGGTGAGCAAGGTCATTCCGGAAGGGTTAGAACCTCATCAAAAGAAAAAATTCTTGAGGGATTGTCGGCAATACTACTGGGAGGAGCCTTATTTGTTTCGAGTGTGTGCTGACAAAAAATCATCCGGAGGTGCGTACCAGAGAAAGACATCATGCCAATCCTCAAGGCATGTCATGACTCACCGGTTGGAGGCCATCATGGAGGCAATAGATATGCGGCAAATATTCTTGAATGTGGCTACTATTGGCCTTCCATCTATCATGATGCAAACCAATTTGCAAAAGCTTGTGAGCAGTGTCAACGGCAAGGTTCAATCTCCAAAAGGCATGAAATGCATATGCAATATGTGTTGGAGATAGAAATCTTTGATGTGTGGGGAATCGATTTCATGGGCCCCTTTGTGAGTTCCTATGGGATGAAGTATATTTTGGTGGCCGTGGACTACGTCTCAAAATGGGTTGAAGCCGTTGCCTTACCAAACAATGAGGCGAGGAGTGTGACCGCCTTTTTGAAGAAGAATATATTCACTCGGTTTGGCACTCCTAGAGCCATTCTTAGTGATGGGGGATCGCACTTCTGCAACAAAGCATTCACAGGGTTACTTGAGAAATATGGGGTGAAACACAAGGTGGCTACACCATACCATCCGCAATCGAGTGGTCAAGTTGAGGTCTCAAACCGAGAGATCAAGAGCATCCTAGCCAAGACTGTGAACGCCAACAGGACTGACTGGTCCAGAAGATTAGATGATGCATTGTGGGCCTACCGCACGACTTTCAAGACTCCTATTGGTACTTCTCCCTACCGACTCATTTTTTGGAAGGCATGCCATTTACCGGTTGAGCTGGAGCACAAGCCCATGTGGGCACTCAAGAAGCTCAATTTAGAATGGGCGGAAGCTCAAACTTGAGATTGATGCAACTAAATGAACTAGAGGAATCTCGATTCCATGCATATGAGAGCGCAGCGGTATACAAGGAGCGGATGAAATTTGTTCATGTCAAAAAGATCTTAAAAAGAGAGTTCAAGACGGGTGATCTCGTCTTACTCTTCAACTCAAGATTGAAATTGTTTCCGGGCAAATTGAAATCGAAATGGTTCGGCCCCTTTAAAGTGGTGAGTGTATCCCCATACGGAGCTGTAGAGTTAGAATCTACTGACGGGTCTCGGACATTTAAAGTAAATGGCCAACGCATCAAACACTACTTGGGTGTTGATGGTGAGAAGAAAGTGATAGAGCAGCTGGCTCTACAAGATGGACCTTGCCCGTCAAAAGGATGAAATTGGATCAACCAGTCCCGTCGTGCCGCGGCGTTAAACCAAGCGCTGCATGGGAGGCAACCCATGGGTGGTAACACCGTCTTTGATTTTTTTTATTTGTCTTTGTTCATTTATTTCCTTAACATCTGTGAAGTGTAGGGAGCCCAAACAGTGATGATATTTGGTGGATATACCCATGGAAAGAGATGCGGAAGAAAGAGGGTAGAAATGCGACCGCATAAGTGATTTGCGGACCGCAAATCTACCGCAGACCTAATCAGTGAGTCCTCTAAATTGGAAGTTGCAATGCATCCATTCTGCGGTCCGCATGTTAGTTGTGCGACCGCAGAATGGATCGCAAAAGTGACTCTGAGAAACTTACACGTCGCAACAATATGCGACCATTATGCGGACCGCAAATTAGTTCTACGATCGCATAATGGTCCGCAGAATTGGCCTCGCAAAAGCGTGTAAATCCCCCAGGTACGTCCTAAATACCCTACACTACAGAACGAAAAAAAAAAGAAGAGAAAAACAAACAAAAGAAAAAAAAGAGAAAAACAAAAAGAAAAAGAACGAACAGAGGCAAGTTCGAACCGGCACTCCAGGCATCCTCCAGTTAATCAATAGCATTCTCAACATCTGGTATGTCTACTGTTTCCCCCATCTCCATTGTTTAAATATTTTGAGGGAAAAGTTGTGGGAAATGGTTGTGGGCTTAATAGCATGGCTAGAGTAGTAATGAATTAGACGTTGGGGTAGGAATTGGTTGAAGATTGGGCACCCATGGCTAAATAGTTGAACTGTTGCATTAATTTGCTCAGTTCTGCGGTCCGCATGTCTAAAATGCGAACCGCATTGTTGTCGCGGACCTATCCCTAGGTCACATGAAGAAGAAAACTTATGCGGTCACTATGCAATCGCATTACCAATTTGCGGTCCGCAAAAGTGACTGCATAGCTGTCACCTTGGTAGCCCTCTCAAGCAATGAAATGTGCGATCGAGTATGCGGCTGCAGAATTGATCTGTGGTCTGCAAACTCAACGCAAAGTATAACAGTGAACTGAGAAATTTGGACTTTGCAAGGAGCCATTCTGCGATGAGTATGCGGTCCGCATAACCGTTATGCGACCGCATATATCATCGCAGAATGGGATGAAACTTCAGCAGAAAAAATTTTGCGATGACTCTACGGTCCACAACCCTGTTTTACGATCGCAGAGTGCATCGCATCTTTGCTCTCAGTTAAATGTTTCCTATTCTCTACCCTACTGGCTATACTAACAATGCTCCCTTTGCAGAAATGGCTAAAAAACGACTTGCAAACAGGCCCTGTGCTGCTAAAAGACAACGAGTGGACTCGCCACGAGAAGCAAATGACCAACCTGAGGAAGCAGATACCCAGCCTGCAGTTGACATACATGCTGAGGCAAGAAGAAAGCAGGCTGCGGAAGGACTTTCATATCATCTCCGCTGGGGCATTGAGGGGTCGAGGGACAAATATAAAGCCGGGCTTCAACGGAGAAACCTCCTCCCGGAGAAGCAATTGAGCCTAAATGGGCTTAAAGACAAGTACCCACACATCCTTACCAATATCAAGCGAAGAAAATGGATGAGATTCACTGACCCTCCGGCCAAATACAATGAATCCATCGTTCGGGAGTTCGATGCCAATTATGGAGCTTCCCGGACCAAGCAGCATAAGAGGCAAAAGATGTACCTCGACAAGGTGGAAGTTCGGGGTATCCCAGTCAAATGCAGTGCAAAAGCCATAAACAAATTGTTGGTCCCAGACTGGAACGAGGACACCTCCACATCTGAGTATAAAGCCAAATTTGCCAACAGAGAGAGTGAAAGAAGCTGGATTGCCTCCGTCATCGCAACCGGAACACCTGTATGGATACAACCGGGGAAAAAAATTTATAAGGAGAGCTTCTCAAGGGAAGGGAGATACTGGCTTGCATTTCTCGCATCCAGATTGATCCCAACGAATCATGAGACAGACATCGCCATTGAGAAGGCCCTCCTCATTACTTGTATCATACAGGGCATTAAAGTGAATGTGGGAGAAATAATTTTCCAAGAGATGGGGAGAAGAGAAATGCAAGATGCCACTTCTCTTCCGTTCCCGTATTTGATCACTGCTTTGTGCCATGAGGCCCAAGTTCTTGTTGACCTCCGGATGCGACAGGTTAGGAGCAAGGGATTATAGACATCAACTGCCTTGCTGATGCGGTGATACCTCCTCCAGCAGTTGTTCAGGAGGACCTACTCTCCTCCCAGCCCTCTATTGCTCATGATGATGCGGCACAGTCTTCCACTCCTTCCACCGCTGCTCAGACTACCACTGCTACTGCTCAGCCTCATCCAACCACTCCGGCAGTCTCACAGCTTGGTCTTTTAGGCAAACATGCAAATTCCAAAGTTGACCAGCTTGTTAAGACGTTGCCTAACTTAATCAAGCAGGCTCTCACTCCCATGCAGTCCGCCATAGCAGAGATTCAGCAAAAACAGATAGCATATGCTGAGCGACTGCAATGGCTTGAGTTGAGGGTGGAGAAGCTAGAAAGGGGAGAAATGTCCGGTTTGCACGATCTCAAGACAGAGGTTGCCTCTATGAAGGTCGAATTTCAAAAGATGCAAAATTTGGACTTCGACGTTTCATCCTTCTTTCCGGGAGCAGGTGACAGGAGCACTGATGTGGTGCCTGATTTAGGCCTTGACTTCACCAACCTAATGGACGACCCTGTCGTTCCCACTCCCGGAGACTCACAGGCCCCAGCTCTTACTAGCCGTATTGATATTGCCTCTGATGAGGAAGCTGAGGGAGGGAGTGACAGTGATGAAGAAGAGGATGACTCGGGATTCTCCAGCGATGATGCTCCGCAGCCTGTTGACAAAGGGAGGGCATCCGCTCCAGCTTCACCTCAGGAGGATGATGCTGTGGATGAGGATGAGCGCGCTCAGCTTGAGGTGGCCTTGCAGAGATCATTGATTGACAGAGAAGGCCCCACTGCTCATACAGAAGCTGAGGCATCTAGCAGCTCTCAGATGCCGGCTGAGGTCATAGCAGCCCCGCCATCAGCTCCAGTGCCAGCCTTGCTTCCTACACTAGAGCTTCCACCAGCAGCAGAGGTCGCATCATCGACTGTGCCCATGCCAGCTACACAGGAGGGTGACCACCCCGGCACACAGCCAGCTGCCAACTCCCATAGCACTTAGTGTGCCTCAGGGAGTCTCTCCTCACACTTTGCACTTTTATTATCTGCACTGGGGACAATGCATCGTTCTAAGTTGGGGGTGGGGTTACTTTTGGTGTTTTGATTTGATATTGCCACTTTTGTGCTTTTGTGTATCAAACTTGTACAACTTTGATCTATAAAGCAGTGTATATACAATGTTTTGATCTTTCAATACGTGTTTATGATTAGTTAGCCAATCAATTCCTCTTAGTTTTTCTTTGTCTAATTCTTTTCCAAGAGTGTAATAGTAGAATCAGAACCTCGTGTGTAAATCAATGTGACCAGTTTAGTGAAATTGTTCAGTGCCAAGCATGCATACCTGTACATAGCACATATCCTCCTATAGTCATTTTTCTCGACTCGTCCCAATGATAGATAGATTGACGACTGTCTTAAGGGAACTTGTCTCTATGACCAATCTTGTGAATTTAAGGCTCACTTTGTGACTCTATAGCGACCCATAAAAGCTTGAAATTGCAAAGTAGTTGCTCGAAAGTGCTAAACAATGTGAATTAAGCAGTTCAAGTACGATGTGTGTACGTGAGTTTTTATACTTGTATATAGTTCTTGTGTCCACTTCTGTCATCTAGAACTTGCCTGGTTGGCCTTTCAATACTAATGATATTATGTCCGGTTGGAGGAATGATATGAGGCATTCGTTGTGTTAATTTGAAACATCTCTCTAGCTATTCAAACCTACCATTGTGTAAATAATATCACTAGTACCCCTCTTTGAGCCTTCAAACCTTTCTTTGGCCAACTCAGTACAAACCATTTCCTTTTTGCAAAATGATCCCCTCTTTTGAACCCGTCCCTCCTTGAACATTGAAATGAGGCTAAAAGCCTAAGTTGGGGGTGGTGTCAAAGTGAGATAGGCAAGGTTATATATTGAGTCTAAGACCACATACCTCATAGTGTGTATTAAAGTATTCAAGCTCCAATAAAGTATAATAAAAAAATATTTATATATATATATATATACATTGTGGAGACTTGAATAAAATTGGGAGAGGTATGCAAGGTGGTTCTATAATCGGGGACTAGATGCCAATGAGGCTATGCGAGTTAAAGAAAATCAAAATGCAACAGAATGAGACTTGTAAGTAGTGTTCAAGGAGGATGAAGTCATATATACCCAAATGCTTACCTAACCTTCCCTAAACCTACAGTACGAGCCTAAAAAGTCCTTATGGGACCTCCAACCGATCATTCTTGAAGAAGTGGCGAATTAAAATAAGGGCAAGCCTATGGTATGACATGTAGTGGCACTTGAAGTTCCTTCTGAGAGTGAGTGTTCTTTTTTGACTTGTCCTTGTGAATATTGTAAATATGGTGAGTATAGGACATCATTTCTGGTGAGAGTGCTTGAACTGCAGAATTTACTTAAGTTGAGCCTTTAGAGTCTAATGCAAATGCAGTCAGCTGAAGGTAACATTTAGTCACAATGTGAGGCTCAAAGCTTGCATGATTGGTCTATCTCTACATGTTTGCTCTTAGTCAAGGAGGAGTGGAGCGATTGTTTCAATACATGCTTGAAGAACTGAACATTAGCACAAATCTTGTGTCATTATTGTGTTAAGTGTTATGAATAAGTGTGGCGTAGGTGTGTTCTGCTTGCTTGAGGACAAGCAAGAGCTTAAGTTGGGGGTGTTGATGTGCCGGAGAGATTCGGCACATTTACATACTAATTGCTCTTATATTAGCTTGTTTCATTGCAAAATGTAGTCCATACTTATGTGATTTTGTGGTTTACAGATAAAGAGGAAGAAAAGACCAAGGACACAAAACTAGACGCAAAAAGATAAGAAAGAGGGCAAGTTATGCAAAAGAGCCAATCTGCGGACTAATATGCGGTCGCATACTGCGTATGTGGATCGCAGATAAGCTACCAAATCGCAGAACTAAACAGTAAATGGAGCTGAAATGCACGACAGGAATGCGATGTCTTTTGCGATCGCACATTCAATACGCGGTCTGCACTTCTGCCACATAATGAACACAAAGGAAACCTAAGAGTCAAGTCTGCGGTGCTTTCTGCGGTCGCACAATCAACATGCGGACCGCAGAACGGTGATGCGATCAACACATGAACAGCTAGGGTTCCTATCCGCGATGCCGCCTCTCAAGATTACGGACCGCAGACCTGTTATACGACAGATCTGCGGTCGCATACGTAACCTGGAAGGGCAAACTTGTCCGCTTTTTTGTCAGATCTTGGTGCCTCTATAAATGGCTTTTTAGAATTTTGTGTAAGGGCATCTTGTGCGGACTTTATACTACACTCCAAGACTTTATTACTTCATCTTTTTGGAAGCTTTTGGTTGAAGAATCTTTTACTTTGTAAGCATTTATGACATTTATTACACCTTGTATTTTATATTTAAGCATATGTGGCTAAACTTAAATACTAAGGTTGTAAACCCTAAATGGGTGTTATGTAAATGGGTGTTTAACATTGAATATATGCATAATGGTTGGTTCATATTTCTTTACTTCTCATTCTTCATTTATTGTTGGTGGTTGCAAACACTAATTAAAGCCATTAAAGTCCTACCTTACTTGGGAAAGTGGGTTAGAGTTTGGAAGAAGTAAAGAACAAAAACTCGAGGCCTTACACCTCGTTTAATAGAATCGCTTAGGGATAAGTGGGTTTTATTTGGCATTTATTGATTGTTATACATTGTGACTCTTAGACTTTTGGGAAAAAGCAAGAGAGGAAATACTACTCACGTATTGGGAGATATTAGGTAGTTGCATAGAAATCAATTGCATATCAATAATCAACCATTAGAAATATATCATATTAACACCGATGGCATTACACTAGATCTATGGGAACACAACCTTGGTTTAATCAATTCTATAGATTACTACATCAAGCATCTTCACTAGTTAAATATTCTAAACCAACCTTCACTCATACTATCACTCTTACATCGTTTCTATGTTACTTCTAACGGAATAGATTCAAGATTCTAGTCGGGTAGCACACTAATTTAAGTGATCATTTCACACCTATTCCCTGTGGGATTCGACCCCAACCTAGTTGGGTTACTATATTTGACACCGACCGCCTTACACTAATTGTAAAAGTGTAATTTGAGCGTATCAGTAAGCCCCTCATCGAACAACCTTTCTTCTTCGGGGCTGACGTTTGAATTAGATTCAAAATCATCGTTAGTCACACACTTCTCCACCTCCTCGAGAGAAGAAGCAATGTCGACTAGAATGGAGCTTGAAGGACAACTGCGACAACCACTAGCAAAGAAACAATCTCAGCATTGGGAGCCGAAATCCCGGCATCCGAGGTTACACCAGTATCATGCATAAACACGGCGAGTTTGGACTCACCACCCACAAATGCTTTGCCCATCTCGACACCACCTCCGACCCCAATTCACTGCCTCTTTAAGGGGCCACTTTCTTCGTCATGTTTTGACGGCTCATCTACTAAATGGAACAAGGATGGGTACGCAACCCTCGCTGATGGAGCAGGCTCCCTATGGACAGATCTACGCAGAACTAAAATCTTAGACGAGACCTGCTCGTGGTCATAGCAGTTGAAGGCTTAACCAAAGCGCCCGATTGGCGAAATGCGGGGGTGTGAGCCTTCATTTTCTTTGAGGCTTTCCGACTTGAAGAATAGCGAAACGAGGTAAGAAATAAGGTAGGGCGGCACTGAGGCCCAAATAATAGAGAAACAGAGTGACTTACCAGTTGAAGAAGGTGGACACCCAAATCTCTTATTAAAAGACAACCACAGATCCCTACGTGTGAGGAAAAATTCGAGCAACCCAGTCTCGGATGTCGGCGACCAACGTAGGAGGATCCTTCTCGGCTGCACCATAAAGAGAGATTAGGTAATCCAAGAGAAAAAGAAAATTACCAATTAAACAGAGTACTTACGGTGGAAGTTCCACATCCTCGGGAAACTCGGCAGGGTTTGCTACCATGTGTTCGATCTTGATATATAAATAATTGACCCAAAACCTACGATTAGCCTATCATCTATCTTTACCACCAGCCCTTTGGTTCCTCAGTGGCGGAGATGTATCATTGTGCCCTGGTGAAAGCTTGGAGCAAAAAGATGTGCAATACCCAGGACTGTTTTGGACCACATCGTTCCTGACAGGAACCAAATCGACATGAGGAGGGATGCCATACATATCCATGAGCTAAGAAAGGTGTGACTCTGCCATTTAGAAATTTGTCAGATCGGGCTCATTAATAGGGGACTTCGAGAAATCAAACCTAGCCTTATCACTACGAGGAACGATCTCCTCCACTCTGGGAAACTATCATTTTCAATGGGTTAGACCTCCACCTCAACACAAACTAGCATGGCCACGGACAACGGGTTTGGGCTAAAAATTTCTTCGGAATTAGGATATGCACCAGCCATTTGTGTGTTTATGTGTGAATGAAGATCCTTGGTCATAAGAAAATAACAAGCGATGGTAACGATGCAACAAGTTGCAGAAAATAGAAAAATATGCAACAAAAAGAGATAAATCGGTTTTGAAAGTTTGAAGAAACAAAGTTCTAAATAAGGAGGTCCTCCCCCTTCTTATAAGAAAGTGTCAGCACAAAAGTTGAGAAAAGGAGCCGCCCAATGCGCAAGAATCGAAGCGACAAAAATATGAGAAACTAGGCGACACCTTGAGAAAAACATACAATCATGACGCATGAAAGGGTGACATCATGACACGACCTTCTAAGTACCGCCCACCACGGCTAGGATAAACTTTACTTGGCATCCGGTTCGGATTTTGCAAAGCCAAGGCTGGTGCAATTCACTTACCGAGGTCGACCTAAAGGACGATCTCGGCAAGAGGAAGGACTAATTGTATGGGCCAAAATCCGACCAAGAAATTTCAGTGCAAAGAGAAACCATGGTGGAGGGATCACGATTCGTCGTGGACACCTCGGCTAAGTGCGACCCAGGCGAACCTCTGAGGAAGTCCGTTCTGGATGAGGTCGAGGAAAAATAGAACAAGCCATGTTCAAGAGTCGATTGGTCCGAAGTCCTGTTCCTGAAGCAACTTTAACGAGCCGGGCAGCCGAGGTCGGAGTCACGCACTTAGATTGACCATAAACCGTTAGTTTTAGCGATACAATATTAAAAGGGAATATCATATTGGATATTCTCTCCATCTTGTACTTTCGGCAGGTAAGAGAGATATCCCATATAAATAGGAAGAGAGAAAAAAAAAAGGGGGGGGGGAGGGGGGGATTCTAATTTTTTTAGAAGTTATCTCTAGAGAAGTTGACCCCATGTAACTTCTAAACATCATCTATAAAGAATACTGAATTTGTCGTGTTGGTCCAGGCTTTTCCACACTAGATCCGATAAAGTATTTGATGCTTATACGTTTGGCCATCCTACATCACTGTTAGAAAGAGAATCACTCACCTTGTTGCACAGTTGGGTAAACTATCCCTTTATAAATAAATACTACCATTCATTTCATTTATTGCTTGTCTTCATTTCTTCGTTTGTTCATAACAACATCATTAAATCGCTCTTTGGCTTTTGGATAGCTTTAAATATGATTTCTAGGTATTTTAATTCTTACCGGTCTTGGATATAGAACTTATTACATTTAACAAGAATTTTCCCATCATCATTTACTTAATTAGTTTAACAAAAGGTTCAAGACTTTTTAGTCAAACAATCATGTCAGTTCTATAAAATGGTGATGTTAAAAATAAGAGTATTAGAATTGAAGAATTTCCAAATATAGAAAGGATTAGAAAGACTTCTAATTTTGATCTTTGATATATATGATTAAGTACATTTAACCTTCAATTAATTGAGACGTGCATTTTTTTCTCTTTGCCCTTGTGAAATTTTAACAAATTTAATGAAGTATTAACTGTTACGTCATTGGATTATCCATGCGTTATCTTAAATTTATAGTGTTATTCTATATTCGATGGTTCTGCGCCGGAAAACCTCAGAGTCCCTCAAGTCCTACCAATAAATTAATCCCAAAATATCATACCAATTTATAGAAAACTTCAAAACATGAAATGAAATGCTAAAATTGAAACTGAGAGATTGGCGGTGTTACACCATGGGTCCATCATCATAAGACGAGCGGTAAAATTGATATAATCAGGTTTGAACATAAAACTTCATTTTCTCAAGTCTTAACTCACTTTATTGACTACTTTTCACATTCTTAGGTGCAATTATTTGCATTTTATTTATATTAGTATGGATTAATTATGATTAAGTGATTAAAGTTTATCTGCAAGTACTAAATTCGACATTTTATTTGATGTTAAAATCGAGTACAAACAATTTCTTTCCCAAACGTGGTACTGAACTAATTGGTTAATGAGTTTATATTTTCAGTTTGAGTTTGTAAAATTCTGAGGTAAATTAAGAAAATGGGAAATGAAAGAATCTCTATATGAAATTCAAGAAAAGTGTGCATGTAGGCGATCCAAGAGTAAACAAGTGTGTGTAGCAAAACTGACTCCTGACTCCCGACTCCTGAGTGAGTATAAGTAGACCTGGGCATATATCGGGTAGAATCAATTATCCGAACCGTTAATTATTTCTTGAGTTATTGGTATTAGGTTATTGGGTTAACAGTTCGATAACGGTTTAGAATTTTTTCTCTATTGAGTTATCGGTTCGGGCCTCGGTTTGCCAATTTTGTTGAGTTAACCGATGACCCAATAAGAATTAATAAAATTATGACTTTACCCATAAGTATATATAAATGCTAGAGCTTCAGTTCATTACCTCCTATTCTTTCTCAATCACACTCTTCAGTTGCTTCATCTTCATTCTTTATAGACCTTATTAGTTAATCCTAACGTAAGTCTTTAGTACACTATTTGTGAATTCTTTTCTTTTTGCTTAACTCCAATGAATTATCTTTTCTTTTTTGCTTAACTGTAGATTTAGTTATCTTATCGGGTAAACAGATAACCGAACCGATAATAATCGATAACCGATTAACCGATACTCGATAATCGATATTCTTATCGGTTAAACTATCGGTTTATCAAATTTGTAAACCAATAACCGATTTACTAATTAAACCGATAATATTCATAATCGAACCGAACCGACTCACGCCCCATAAGAATTCTTATGGGAAAGCCATTCAGATACATAATATGACCTGCGCCATTCAATAATTGTCAAATAGGTAGTAACTCACTTTTTTTAATGAAACAATTCTTAATTTGGAACAAATAGGCAATAGGCACTCCATTGAAGGAGGAGCTTGCCACTGGAAGCAGGCGGTGTGGGCCGAGGCGTAAGCTGCACAATTTAAACCTATTCCGTATGGTATATGATTTAAACCCGTATTTGTCTGCTTCGCACTCCACTCGCATTCAGTCGCCCCGTATTTTTTATTTTTATTTTTTATAAATAAAAATTCTTTCTTTTTTAGAAAATTAAACTTAAATCTGATTTTTTCTATACTATTACTGTATATAATTAAAATGCACTTTAATATCTACCGAAAGTATATTTTCTTTAATTGAATAATTTAACTTATAAAAACAAAGAGTATAATCGAATTTGTATTAATTTTTCCTCAAGTATATTTGCCTTATTTTTTAGGTTATCATATAGGATGGTTACTGTAAATATTTTTAAATCACCTAATAGTGTAACAACGTCAGTGTATAAAATTTACACTCAAAATTAATAGGGAAACGAAATGTGAATAGGCATGCTTTTTCAAATATTAATTTAGTTTGGGAATAGAAAAAAAATGAAAAGAGGCGCCGGTTATGAACCGAACATGTTATTGTAAAATCATGCCTAATCGATTAATCGATGTATGACACTACATACTTTCTTTACTACTTAGCCTTTTAAAATTAAATCCCCATTCGAGCCCAGCCTCGCGTTATTGTTTAATTTAAAAATTAAATTCGCCCCGCAACTGCAAAATCTCAAATCTATATTGCCTCGCTAACGTTCAAACCCTCTCCGCCCAGCATCGCCCATTACCATCCTACTTGCCACGTGGAAAGGTCCATACCTAATATGGCTAAAGTATAGGTGGTGGGAGGGGAGGGGGAAGAGGGGGTGGCGAGCAAGCATGTTCTAGATTCTATATTTGGATGGGATTACAAGGAGAAGGTGTGGAGCGGAAGGTTTTGACCATATCACGACCCAAAATTCGTTAGTCGTGATAGCACCAACCCATTCCGCTAGGTAAGTCAATTAACAGTCTTCCCGTTATAAGAAAATAATGAAGAATTAATTGAATACAATGATCCAAGGACCAATAATATAAATCATGAGCTTTTATGACTTAGGATGTACAAAAACTGGCATGAAATAAGTACATCATCTACTCGAAATACACATAAACATATTTGCAAAATCTTAAGTTACCAAGGTGGTAGCTATAACCAGAACGCAAGTACATCTTCGATGCCAGCTCCCGCCATACACAACAACTTCAGCTTTAGAATTTGCATGGAAGATGCAAAAGTGTAGTATGAGTACAACCGACCTCATGTATCCAGTAATTATCTTGTCTAACCTCCATGAAACAGTGACAAGACTTAAAAAGGCAAAAGATACTCACTGATATTATATGTCCAATAGACTATTAATACAAACAATACTAGAACATAATAGAAAAGAGTACAAGAAACAAATATGCGAAGAAGCAATTGATTACTCAGAAATCACGATCAATATTACAACCATCCTTTCCTTAAAGCGATAACCATCAAACCACGATAGTAAATTCATCTTTCATGGTGTGATAGATGAACCCAAGATATCACATCAATGGTGTCGTACCACTCTTCGTGCATTTGTCTCATTATCACCAAATATACATATAACAGTACCAATCAGTTGAATGAAATGCCAATAACTGTAACATCAAAGTGGGAATACACAGGTAACAATAATGAATAAGGCAATACATATGGACATAAATAACACACTACGGAGAAGGCATAGATGTAATGACAACAATTAAGATAGAACAACATAAATTTTACTAACTAACATGGTAGAAGGCCTAGATATATATATAACAAACAAGAGGAAAAACATGATCTCTATAATCTAAACAAATAGAAGGCATGGATAACTAACATGATAGAAGGCTTAGATGTAGATATAACAAACAAGAGGGAAAGCATTATCTTTATAAGCTAAACAAATAGAGCGCATAAACAATTGAAATGGTAGAAGGCTTATACAAAAGTGCAACAAATGAGAAGCATCATAGATGTAGATATGATAAACAAGAAGGAAAGTATGATATTTACAAGTTTAAAAGATAGAAAAAATGGATAATACAACAACAATTGAGCTTGGACAAAGACATAATTAACAGCAATGACAAGTCACATAGAAAAACATAGTACAACAGTAACAGTTCAAGATAAAAGCATGAATGTATACACAGAGAAAAAACATCACAATATAATGCATGTATCTTGTTCGCACCTGCACGAAAATGCCATTCGTGTCATGAACACATACTAATATAAAAACAATGGCATGACATCACCCTTCGTGCTTTTACTCTCATCCTAACATGGCATGGCAATACCATTCGTGCTTACCTCACATGGAAGGGCATCACCCTTCGTGCTTTTACCCTCTTCCTCTCATGCTAATGTATATGAAATGATATAGCACTACCCTTTATGCTTTACATTCTTCCTCACCAAATACGGTATCAATAACAAACAAGGTAGGAAGCATTCAAGGAGAGTGTTTAAGCGAATATTCTAAATGAACATAAATCACATCTTTTATACCAATAACAATTCAATAAACCTCAAGAACCTTAATGAACAAGTATCTCAACAAACCTCAAATTAATATTCAGCTCATGTATAAAATCTAAAGTCTCAAGATTAACGGTCATAGCAATATATCTATGATTAAGTATAGTGACGACCAAATTTAGCACATTAATAATTTCATAAAAAGTCTATCAAATTTTAATCAAATTATAATAAGTTATATCATGGTTTCTAGCATTTAATTTCATATTCATTTAATCCAGAAATCTAAGTAAAATTTAGAACAAGAAGGTCACATAATCCTACAAGTCACAAATAATCATATAATCTACCCCATGCATGATTAACCCTGACGCATGCATATACGCTTGTCACTTCATATATGTATCACCCCCGCATGTAGCAAACAATATTAATTTGTAGGAAAAAAGTTTTCAACAAAGTTAGGAAAGAAAATTACCTCAAACAAGCCAAATCAATACACTCGAAGGGCCATCTCGCTCAAATCGACCTCCGAATGACTATCTTTAATCAAATACTTAAAGTCAACTAAAAAGTCAAATCTAAGCCCGCACCTCAGAACCTAACAAAACTCAGAAAAATTCGGCAACCATTCAATTACAAGTCCAACAATAATCCGACTTCGAATCGATTTTCAAAACTCAAAAATTCACTTTAGGAATGTTTAGACAAAAAATCCTCAATTTTTCTTTAAAATTCATAATCCAAATACCCAAATCGAAAATAGATTCATGAAATATAATCAAAATTAAGTAGAAAATACTTACCTTAAATTATACGGTGCAAAAAATTTATCAACTTAATAAACTTGCTGAGAAAAAAAATTGTGATACTTGCACCAAATAAAAGTCATATTATCAGTGCATGAGTTGGTTGAATTATTCTTTTTACCATAGCTGATTAGCTTTCACTTTATGATTTTTTCATAGTAATAATTATCAAAATTTTAACATTAAGCATGGATAAATTCAATTTCGTATTTCAACGAGGATTTTGTCAAAAGAACTAGGATTGTTATCTCATTATTGTACAATTCAAAGTATCAATTAGATTTTAAATATGTTATTATTTAAATTATAGGTAACTAACTGAAAAAAAATAATCGTCAATAAATAGAAAAAAATGCATAAAGCAATAGATAGAAATAACGGTGATGTTATACTTTAAATTTTGTAATAAACTGAACTAATTAATACAAATAAATATTATTGATTATTGATAAATGATCGTAAAATTTTATTGAAACAATACAATTCAATATGTTCAAATAAATTCGATCACATTTTAATATTTTTTTTATATGATCTGCGCATCGCGCGAGTACGAATACTAGTTTATTTATAAAGGGGATAGTTTACCCAACTTTGCAACAAGGTGGATCATTCTCTTTCTGATGGTGATGTAGGATGGCCAAACATACAAGCATCAAACACTTTATCGGATCTAGTATGGAAAAGCTTGGACCAACACAACAAATTCAATATTTTTTATACATGATGTTTAGTAGTGACATGGGGATCAACTTCTCTAGGGATAACTTTTTTGAAAAATGGAATCCCCCCTTTTTCTTTTTCTCTTCGTATTTATATGAGATATCTCTCTTACTTACTGAAAGTACAAGATGCAGAGAATATCCAGTAAGATATTTCCTTTTAGTATTCTATTGCTAAAACTAGTCATTTCTGGTCAATCTAATGTGTGACTCCGATCTCGGCTGCTCGACTTATTCGTGTTGCTTCAGGAACATGACTTTTGAGTAATCGTCTTTCGAACTGTCACGACCCAAACCCTGGTCGTGATGGCGCCCAACACAATGCTAGGCAAGCCCGACCATGTTATCCATTAAACCAACCAATTATTAATTACAGATGATCAATTAAACTTAAATAGCATGTTTGCATATCAAAATGATAAACGTGGAAGTAGAAGCATACAAAATACGGTCCTAACCAAATCGTGGTGTCACAACTCTGAGCCTCTACAGATAAAATAGTCTATACAAACAAGTCTAGGCAAAATGAAGACAACAAAATGATAAAGAAGGAGAAAACGGGTTCTGCGGACGTCGGCAGCTACCTCGTAGTCTCCGCAGGATAGAAATGAATAAGCAGCTGCGACAGCTCAACTACTCTCTGGCACCTGTGAATCTGCACAAAAACTGCAGAGGAGTGGGGTGAGTATATTTCAACTCAATGAGTAACAATAATAAACAATAATTGAAAATAAGAACACACCTGTACTATCACTAAACAGTTTTAAGGGCAACCTCACAGGTAAGTCATCACTACGGTGAATACCCTCATCTCCAGTCCACATATATCTCAACAAGGTCCCACACTGACCTAGTCCTCACTCGTACCGCTACGGCGTACAGCAACCCAATGTATATAAATGTATACATATGTCTATAATGTATAAGCATATAGGTACATATATGGGTATGTATAAGTATAATGCTGCGGTGTGCAGCCCGCTCCAATACATATAACACTGCGGCGTGCAGCCCACTCCATTTAACGTCGACGACGCTCACTAGGGGTGTATACAGACTTCGAAGGGGCTCCTACAGCACAAGCGCAATAATACTGCGGCGTGCAGTCCGTCCCACTAGTATATACTACTGCGGCGTGCAGTCCGATCCACATATGCATCACTGCGGCGTGCAATCCGATCCAATATAGGTATATACATATAGTACCTCATAATGGGTCCTCGACCCTGTCCCAGTCAGTATAGACTTGGCCTTTCAGGCCCACTCAGCTAAATCGGGGAATTTTCACCCTAGGTAGTCTCTCTCACAGTACACATCTAGTACTGGCCAGCGATATGCTATACAGCTAATTTTATGGCTGAGTGTAAGTCTCCAACACGATATAGGGGTCACCTAGCTTTATAGGTTCCCTAATGCTCTACAGATCGGCACAAGGCCCCAAACATGGCTATTAGCCCAATTACACAGTTATAATCTCATTTACAGTCATAATACACAATACACTATTAGTCGGAAAGGACGAAGTCCAATTTCCCAATCACAATGTCACTACGCCCGTCACATGACGCGTGTCTCATCTCATCATAGCACTGTAAAGTGCTAGTACGGGGTTTCAAACCCTCAGTACATTATTTACTATCACCACTCACCTCGGTCCGGTAGAAACTTTAGTCCGCCTTGCGCTTGCCTCGCAATTCAACCACTTCGGATGCCGAATCTGTTCAAAATCATTGAGAATACATCAATATATGCTAATTATACACAAACCATTCGAAATAACTCAATTCACACCAAAACCCACAAAGTTGTCAAAATCCATCTTTTGGTACGCTTCTCGAAAAATTACAAAAGTTATATTTTCGGAACTCTTATCTCAACACGAGTCCATACATATAAATTTTTCCAAAATCGGACTCCGTTTGCCCATTCAAATCAATGTTTTATCAAAGTCCTAGCTTAATTAGGGCTAAAATCCCTCATTAATACACCTTCTTACCTCCATTTTCAAGTGTTATGCTTAATTTATCAATGCAAAACCATAATTTTAGTCAATAGTTGATTACCTCAAGAACCTCTTTGAATTTCTCTTCAAAATTGCCCAAGTCGTCTCTCAAGTTCGAGCCCTAAATGTTTTATGACTTATGAAATTTTACCCCTTCTGATTCTTTATCACAGACGCGATTTCCGCTTTTGCGGCCTTGGACTCGCACCTGCGAGTCCGCTTCTGCGGTCAGCCCGTCGCTTCTGCGACTTTTTACCTAGCCGCTCGTTTCTGCTTCTGCGGTCCAGGTCTCGCACCTGCGAGACCGCATAAGCGAACATGGCTTCGCTTCTATGGAATTCCACCGGCTGCCCCTTTTCGCTCTTGCGATCATGGGCTCGCTTCTGCAAGCCCGCTCATGCGCATCCTTAGCCGATTCTGCGGAGCTGCCCACCTTAGCTCAGTCTCGCTTCTGCGAGAAATATTTCGCACCTGCGCATCTGCTTCTGCGGTCCCACCCGCAAAAGCGAAAACACCAGAAGCCTAAAATCCCAGACTTGTATAATTCCTGAAATTCTTCCGTTTAGCCTCCCGAAACCACCCCGGGGCCCCCGGGACCCCAACAAAAACCACCAACATACTCCATAGCACTATACAAACATGTTCCAATGATAAAAACATGACCTTAAACACGGAAAACATCGAATTCAAGCAATTCGAGCCTAAGTTTTCATTTAAACTTCTGCAACCAACATTCGATTGAAAACCCGACCAAACGACCTCCGAATGACCTGAAATTTTGCAGGCACATCCAAAATCACCTAACGGAACTACTGCAACTGTCGGAATTCTATTCGGACTCCCGGATAATCTCACCTACCGTTCGGATAACGCCAAAATTCAACTTTAGACATTTCAAGCCTAAAACTACACCGAACCTCCAAATTCACTTCCGATCGCTCTCCTAGCTCATAAAGGACCTCCAGGAGCTGACCGAATCATCAGAATTCAATTCCGAGCTCTCTAACTCCCAAGTCAACATCCAGATGACTTTTCTCAACTATTCTTTCTTCTAAGAGACTATTTGTCATATTTCCAACCAAACTCGACCCGAATTGACTCAAACTCACCCAACATGCATATTGTAACATTAACAAGCATATAATGAGGATAACGAGGTGATAACTCACATGATAACGGGCCGAGTCATCACATGAACATAGCCTGTTCTGTTTGTCCTCGACCTCACCTAGAACAGACTTCCTCAGAGGCTTGTTGGGGTCGTACTTAGCCGAGGTGCCCACGACGAATCATGATACCTCCACTATGATTTCTCTTCGCATTGAAATTCCTTGGTCGGAGTTTGGCCCATGCAATGATATGTTTAAACCTACAAGATTTTAATACTAATGCGTTTAATATATTATACGTGTTTATTTTATGCGTAAAAAATATTTTATTGTTTCATAAACTTTGAGTTCATTCAGCCACACCCTAAGGGGGTAAATGTTATAACTCAACGATATTAAGAGAATGAAAAGTTTTATTGTGTGCCTCAGACAACTGACATTAGTTGTGTGAGGCTCCTTTTTGTCCTACAAATTTGTGAACCCCAATCTTATACTTTTGGGTCCATAAAAATCTGTATCCACAAAATTGTGGAATTAACGAAAAAAGTGTCTCATACAACTAGTGTTAGTTGTATGAGGCACAAAATAAAATTTTCTAACAAAACTAAAAATTCTTTGTTTGAACATAAACTAATTTTTCATTCATGGTCGTGATAAATGAAACAAGAATTCCTAAGAATTATAGTAGTAATAAAACAAAGGATAGTTTCTCCTCTAATTAAATACAACAACAAACACAAGAATATTTATTTAACAAAAAAGGATCTATTCTTGTAAACTTGTTTCCTTGTTACTTGCCAAAAGGTTTTATAGAATTCCCATTTACAATTTAAAAGAACAAAAGAAAGGGAGAAAAGAAATAAAGTGAACAACCAGAGCAATATTCTAGCAGAGCCTTCTAACATAGCGATCTCTTCTTGATTTTCCTGAGAAGAAATCCAATTTGATTACTTCTTGATGTAGCTCAGAGAAAACTGCAGGTGACTTAAGATAATTTCTACACAATGGACAAGTCTTACGTCCACAACCCATCCACCTATCCAAACAAACCTTATGAAACAAATGATTACATCTCAACTCTCTAACTTCTTCTCCTTCTTCTATTTTACACAAACAAACTGCACATTCTACTGATCCCAATTCATCCTCTTCAAAACGTCTAATTCCAAGCTCTTCATGAGGTGTAGAAATATTAGTGGTTAGGTTATAAGGATGAGAGGAGAAAGATTGAAGGAGGATATAATTTAAAGCCCATTTTAATTGAGCAGCAATAAAAGCTATATGGTTTAATATCTTTGATTGTGAGAACATTTTGAAGAGATTTTTAAAGATGTAAATGCAAATTATATTAAAAGGAAATATGGTTTGTGTTATTAGGGTAGGAGAATATCGTTATATATATAGTTGTAGTATCATATATAGAGCAGAAGAACTGAGTGTACATTTTAGAAAATAAAGAGTCTGGGGGCTGCCTTATCCGTCAATAATGTCCAACTTCAACCCTTCAAACATGTTCTGCCGTTGGCATTTACTGCTAAAAGAAAAACAAAGACAGATTAATTAGTTACTTAAACCAAAATGGATAATTTTTAATATCAAAATAGTGCTAATAA
Organism: Nicotiana noctiflora; assembly: GCA_032618575.1. NCBI lineage: Eukaryota > Viridiplantae > Streptophyta > Magnoliopsida > Solanales > Solanaceae > Nicotiana > Nicotiana noctiflora. The sequence goes on from JASVEL010011127.1 coordinate 41,034, forward strand.
ATAAAGAAAAGGAGAAGAAAACAAAGAAGGAAGAAGGCGAGAAGCAGCAAAGAAAAGAATAGTGGAGGGAGTCACAAAGATATAAGTAGTTGGATAAAGACAAGTCAAGCCCACCATTGAACTATCTGAGGTCGTCGCATAGCTCCCTAGAAAAGTCTATTGTAATTTGGAACTTTTTTCTTTAGTTTAAAAAGAATTCAAATATTAATATTCTTAATAACTACTACAGTTTTAATATTATATGTGATAAAGTTTCAACGGATATGAAACTTAAGGAAAAAAATAAAAATCCTTAAATTTGTAGGGTGTATTTGGTATTAAGAAAAATATTTTTGGAAAATATTTTTTAATTTTCATGTTTGGTTGACTTAAATATTTTCTCATGAACTCATTTTCCTCCAATTAGAGAAAAAAAAAATAACTTCGATCTCTACCAAAGGGAAAAAAAAATATTTTCAAAACTCTTTCTCAAACCTTCCACACCCTATTCCCTATCCCATCCCATCCCCTCCCTCACCATGCCTTGCGCGTCATCTCCCCCCGAACATCACTGCTGCCCCTAGACCCCGATCTATCATCCTCTCCTGCCCTTATCTATTTCGTCTCATATAGTGTTTGCCTAAATTATATATTTTTCATAACATATATTTTCCATGATACCAAATACACTCCTAGTATAAACATATCATAACATCTATATAGACATATGTCTTTTGAAACTTAGCTTTTGGTAAACATATCATAACATCTATATGGATATACGATTTTTGAAACTTAGCTTGTGGTAAACATATCATAACATTTATAGGGGCGGCTCAACTAAATTGATGACCTCAAGCAAAATAAGAGGTCTAAAGATTGTTTGCCCACCCCCTCCCCCAAAAAAAGAAAAAGAAATTAACCGTTCACTTTATTTTTTTTATCAAAAGTGAATATTTTGTTTTTTAAGATGCAAAATTTTTAATAAATTTTTGGGATCAATACTCTTTATATTTCTTTTTCAGTTAACAATTTATCCAATTCATCTAATTTTGCTTAAAATATTATTTACATAGCTCCTTTTTGAGATTGTCTATGTGGTGAAACTCGCCTCCAAATTTGCCCAAATTCAAGCTCCCCAAATCAAAATATGATAAAATAACTCAAGGGTCCGAAATAGAGTACTTATATACATTGCCGAGGGGTACCCTTCGCGAACACGGAATAGGCCGCGCGTTCGCGAAGCACAAACTCACACTACTATACTTTACTATACGCGTTCGCGAAAACACGCTTGCAAACATGAAGAAGTACACTGCGAGACCTCCACGGTCGTGGTCAAACAATCACGAATGCAATGAAGAACCCATCAAGACGGACCAGCCCCGCTCAACACTCTGCAACGCGTAATCAGGGTCGCGAACACAAAGACATCGAACCTTAACCAATGCAAATGCAATCTCTGAAGCGTGAACGCGAAGAACAAACATCAAACAACCCCGCATTGCAACACGTGATCGCGACTCACCCTTCGCAAATACGAAGAAGACCAAAACTAACAAAAACCACTAGAACTAACATGTCCCAAAATGGTCTGAAATCGGGCAAACACACCTTAGCCCCTCAAGACCCAGTCCGAATATATCAACAAGTCTCAAAATATGACGTAAACCTATTTGAGGCCTGAAATCACACATAACCACTTCAAAATCACGAATCGCACCTCAAAACGAACTTAATGAACTTTGAACTTTCAAAACTCGTACCGAACCATATCAAATCAACTCGGAATGACCTCAAATTTTGCACTCAAGTTTCAAACGACGCAACGAAGCTGTTCCAACCCTCAGAACAACAATCCGAACCCGATATCATCAAGTCAACTCCCGGTCAAACTTATGAACATTGCAAAACTCCAAATTGCGTCAACTTTCGCCAAATTTGGCTGAAATCTTCTACAAACATCCAAATGCAAATTCATGCATACACCCAAGTCCAAATCACTATCCATGCGTAACAGAACCATCAAAACTTCGATCCAATGTCGAATGCATGAAAGTCAAATTTGGTCAACTCTTCCATTTTAAAGCTTCTAACACGAGATTCATTCTTCCAAATCCATCACGAGGCACCTGAAAAATCAAAATCGACGATTCTCACAAGTTATAATACATCATCTTAAGCTACTTAAGACTTCAAACAATCGAAAGAAGTGCAAATTTTCAAAGGACCGGTCGTGGCGTTACATACCAAAAATTAGAATGAGAGATCATTGCCTTCAACAAGAAATGTAAACTATAAGGACATAACTCGTTAAACGTGTAATTTTTTATTTTGGGTGTGTAGCGTCGAGACTAATATAGATTTAGAATGATCCTATTTGCGCAAATCACCTAAGTTTAAGCGTGTAGTCGAAAGTTCAGAACAAATTAAAGGGTATCTATGTATCACTCCCTGCGTTCCAGTTTATGTGAATCTATTTTCTTTTCTGTTCGTTCCAAAAAGAATGACTCATTTCTAAATTTGGTAACAATTCAGCTTAAACTCACAATTCTACCCATAATGAGAATCTTTTATAACCACAGAAAAGTTTAAGACCATAAATTTCAAAAGTTTTTATTTTTTCTTAAACTACGTGCCCAGTCAAACTGATTCACATAAATTGAAACGGCGGGAGTATATCAAAATTAAATATTAAAGGGATGAAGTTAGTTTTCAAGTAAAACATTTGTAGAATATTATTTTCATCAAAAACTCCCTATACATTAGAACGTACTCAACTGGTAAATTTTAAAAAATAATGGGTAAGAGGTGGAAAAAAGAATAGAAGAAATGGGGCCTTGTGATTGTTTGCATTCGCAGCAACGTTGCGCAACCATCGCCCGATCCCATTGATTGTGACATTGCAACGAAATACCTAATTCAATTTTCATAAACCTATGATCATTATATGACTACGACATCATTATTGTAAAAAACAAATATTCCTCATGTACAATACACGCACATAACTGAATTGTAAAGTTTTATATTCATATTAGGGGGTCGTTCTCACTGTTGTGCCCTATATATTCCATTTGGGGGGACCCAATTTTCCTTGTTCATTGATATGAGCTTCCCAGGTTTACAAAATGATGCCTCCATTTTGATTCATTACGTTGCGCATTAGCTGCAAAATTGCAATTCACCAGCTTTTGATCATGCCTGTTGCATGTAAATAAATAGGTAATGCGTCCTATCTTGTAGTGGGGTTTCCTTAGAAAGGGTTAATTCTACATTTTACTTGCTTTAAAAGGGTAAAATTCTACATTGCAAGGACAAAATCTTGCATTTTCTGTGTCTTTTCCTGATTTGGGTGTCTGGTTGTGGATATGGTTTACTTACTGCCTTCTTTACAAGATTGAGTTTTCTCTCATATAAAGGTCTGTGCAGTGTGCGAGGGATTGTTCTTGTGAATTCTCTAAAGGAGAAATTTGTCAGTTGGATTCTGCTTTAGACCTGAAACTGAATTCTGGATAGTGGGCATGATTTGATTTACGCGAAAGCTTAAACCTTTTGTTGTGTTGAAATCCTAGGTGTTTAACTTGGGTGTGGAGTGAAATTGCTGTCTGTATGGTATGAGTGAATTGATTGACGAATTTGGGTGTTGTGGAAAAAATCTTGGAATAAGAGGAAGCAGTTTATTGCTTATTAGGGATCTTGGTTTTGTGAAATAAGTTCAGGACGCCTGCACTTTACTTGGAATTCTTGTTGGAATGGATGTTCTTTCATTGATGTTTGAAAACTTTGAAATTGTATAAGAACTGTAGTACATGTAGCTAGTTTTGTTGGTGGTGAGATGTTTAAACCATTTCTCCACCTCGAAGTTATAGACTTTGGAATTCCACTAACTGCCTTCAGTTCACTGCATTGTTTGTGACCTTCTCCTCCATCCTTCCCCGCAAAATCCCCTCCAACAAATGCAACATCTTCATGCCGGAAGCCACTGTCCTCCAACAAATGTAACATAGCCTCTTCTAGCCTTATCACCAACATTGACAACTAATGGCTTCTCCACCACCTCATGAAGCATCTACTCCTCCAACCGATGTCTCACCTCCAACCTTTAGTCCTCCACCTACACCTTCTGGCCCACCGGCTAGCTCATCACCACCTCCATCTTCTACTCCGCCAGCTAGTTCACCGCCACCTCCATCTTCTAGTCCGCCTCCTAGTTCGCCACCACCTCCACCGTCTAGTCCGCCACCTAATTCACCACCACCTCCAGAGCCTGATCCACCACCTGTCTCACCTCCACCTGTACCGACTCCTTCTCCTCCTGCAAGTTCACCTCCATCACCTCCCCCTTCATTGTCACCTCCGCCGCCCATACAGAATCCAGAACCTCCTCCAGCTCCAAAATCACCCTCAAATTCATCTCCACCACAATCTCCTGAACCTCCAAAAGGTTCATCACCTTCACCACCTTCACCGCCTTCACCGCCTTCACCACCTTCACCACCTTCAGCACCTTCACCGCCTTCACCATCTTCTTCCAACTCACCTTCAAATTCACCTCCATCCCCAACATCTAAGCCATCAGAAAATCCGCCTCCTTCCCCAGCCTCAGACCCTCCTAATGATTCACCACCTTCACCAGCTACATTTCCTCCCAGTACCTCACCATCTTCTGGTTCCCCTTCAGACTCATCACCTCCAACATTGGTGATACAACTATCACCACCTCCATCCTTTAACGGTACACAACCTTCTCTTACTCCTCCTTCATCACCAGTTCCTTCAGGTGATGCTAGTAACCATAGTTCTGGAAACCACCCAGCAGAAAGCTCAAAGTCTGCTGGTGGTAGTGGCAATGGTACTGCAGGGACAGTTTCCATCGGCATCGTACTTGTTCTTCTATTGGTTGGTCTTATCGCAGCAGCTGGATGGTGTATACGGAAGCGAAAGAGGAAGAATTCTGGCTATAATATTGGTAATGTCAAGACAATCTCTGTGTGCTCCACTCCAAAATCAGGTAAATTTTCAGAAACTATCAAATAATTCCTTTCAATTTGCTATTCAGTGTTGCAAGAAAGATCAATGTACTATTGGTAGTTGAGACCTTTCAAGTGAATTCTTAGAAGATGTGAAAGTTGTGTACAGAGTCTGCTTTATTGAAGGTCGAGGAATCAACAGCTGAGATAAATGGAACTGGCTCCAATTTCCTCGGTTCTCCAGGGGACCCTTGTGGATTCAGCAGTTCAAAGACATGGTTTACTTATCAAGAACTAGTTGAGGCAACAAAAGATTTTTCAGCACAGAATGTATTAGGGAAGGGTGGATTTGGTTCTGTATACAAAGGATATCTACCAGATGGAAGATATGTAGCAGTAAAGCAGCTAAATATTGGTGGGAGCCAGGGGGAACGAGAATTCAGAGCTGAAGTTGAAATCATTAGTCGGATACACCATCGTCATTTGGTTTCACTTGTAGGTTATTGCATTTCAGAGAAGAATCGCCTCCTTGTTTATGACTATGTTCCCAATAATACCCTTTACTTCCATCTTCATGGTAAACCTAACATTTGTAGATTTAATTATTTCATTTGTTATGTGTGGTCTATAACACTAGCTGTCGGTACTTGCAATTTACAGCACAAGGAAGGCCTGTCATGAATTGGACAACACGTGTTAAAATTGCTGTTGGCGCAGCTCGTGGAATAGCTTATCTGCATGAAGATTGTAATAGTGTTCTCTTCCCTTAATCCTTATGCATTATCCATGTTTTATTCACTTCATTTCTCCAATTTGAACAGACCTCCCCCTACATTAAAAAAAGAGAAAGTAAGGTTAAAAAATTTACCACAACAGGGAAGCTGATTGCAATTGATATTTTCTACACCTATTCATCATGCTTATTATTTTTTAATGATCCCTAAAGCTGTCGCAGGATCATGGAGAGAAATTTAATCTCCACAATCACCTTCCTCCTTTTCTCCCTAAAAGCGGACATTAGTAAAAGGAAAATAGAAAGAGAGAGAAAAGGAAGCATGTAATTATTTTCAACTCAATAGAAGTAGAAGGCCTTGCAGTTAGCATTTCCTTTTTGTGATGTAATTGTTGAAGACATAATTAAGTAACTAAAAGTGTGCTTTCGCTAATAGCTTAAACTTTTAGATGGGACGGTCACACACTTCAACATGGTATCAGAGTAGACATAGGTCCTGGGTTCGTGTCTTACCACTAATTATCAAAAAATTCCACGTGATTGGCTCATCATAAAAGCATCAAGCCCGCACGTGAAGGGGCATGTTGAAGACATAACTAAGTAACTAAAAGTGTGCTCTTTCTAACAGCTTAAACTTTTAGATGAGACGGTTACACACAGTAATGACATTACTAATGCAGTTTAAAATTTGGTTCTGAGGTCATTATGTAAATGTTTGGCATAGTTTTGGAATAGCATATCTGCACGAAGATTGTAATTAGTGATCTGTTCCTTAATCCTTTTGAGTTATCCGTGTTTATCTGAACTTCATGTCGTTTTTGGTTGAACAAAATATATCTCTTTTTTCCTTCCCCTGAAAGTTAAAGAGAGAAAGACAGAGGTAGAAAACATTACCATATGGAGGTATCTGATTACAATATGAGATTGTGCTTTCCTATTCATCATCACTTACGGTTCATTTTATTGATCCCTACTCCACTAGTTGAACAACTGTGATAGGTTAATGGAAGCAAGCTAAGCTACTCCAAAGCCAACATTGTCCTATTATCCCTATAAGAGGACCTGAAGTAAAAAGAGAAAACGGAACAAATAAATAGTTTAAGCTCAATGGAAGTAGCAAGATCTTTTTGTTGGAATTTTCCTTTTTGTAATGTAATGCTATAACTTATGCAATTTACAATTGTGTCCTCAAGGTTTTATTCATCTCGTATATTACCTCGATTATATAAACATTTTGCACCATGAAATAAAATTCCTGAGTAGGAATATTTTAATCCACGAGCACACAGAGTCTACTTGAACATGCTGAGTATATGCTTCTGGATTTGCCAATAGTCCCATGACAAGCATCTGAGTAAAACTTCACTGGTCAAGTTCTTATGTTATAGTGTCAAATTGAAGAGTTAAAGAAACTAGACTGGATGAAGTTACTTTATTTTTGTGATCATGCATGCTCATTTCCTTCATTCTAGTTACTTGAGCTACTGCAGGCCATGAAAATTTGATGAAGTCATTGCAAGTGCAGTGCTCTAATTCATCTTTAATTATAGTTCCGGTATGATACTCTGTTGTTTGGTTTTTAACTCATTCTTTGGTGTGGTGACAGGCTGTCCTCGTATTATTCACAGAGACATTAAGTCATCGAACATTCTTTTGGATAATAACTTTGAGGCTCGGGTATGTCTAAGTCTTTCTTTTTTCCTTTTTTTTTCTAGGCGTATGTCTAAGTCCTCAAACTCCTATATTTACATTCTTTGTCTTGCGAGCTGACCCTTAACAACTAATTTATTTTCTTTAGGTTTCTGATTTTGGACTGGCTAAATTAGCCCAGGATGCAGAAAGTCATATCACAACACGTGTCGTGGGAACATTTGGGTATGTTTCAATGCCAACATTTGCATTAAGTTGGAAGCACACTAATTAGGCGTAATGATTTTCTGGCCACTTAAACTTGTAGGGCTTTTGAAAGCCGATACACGAACTTTCGATTTTCCCATTTAAACACTCAAACTTGACAAAATGAGTACTAATAAACACTTTTGACCGTTAACCATAACTATGTGGAAGCACTGCAGTTGATATGACTAAACTGTGTGCAAATCACGCTGCCAATGCGCGTGAATGGTATTGTTTTTAATAAAAAAAATTAGAATTAAAATAAAATATAAAAAAAAATTAAAAAGAAAAAAAAAACTTTTCCCTTGCTCTTCTCTTTCCTCCCCTGCAATTCTTTCGTTTTTCCAGCAAAATTCCCACTTAGCTTTTTTTTCAAAACACGTAGTTCGTCCTTTAGCAGTAACCGCAAGGACTCTGTCAGCCACTTCTCGTACGGTCGGCCGCCTTTTGGCGCCGGCACCGAAGTAGTCATTGTCGCCAGTGGTGAAGTGATTCGCACTTCACGGAGTGCTTGCACTAGCTTTGAAGAGTAAACTTGTTGTTGAGCTTGTGTTTTCCATTCAGTAGCGTTACTCGGATTTTCGCTGTTATTATTCGTGTTGTTTTGAGTTTTATTTTTCAAGCTTTTCTTATTCTTTTTCCTCCTCAATATAACTCTGTCAGAAGACGCTACAGTATTCGAAATCGGCGCCAAAGACATCTCTATAACCATTGATTCCATTAGATTTAGTAGTTAAAAAAGGAATCAAATTTAGAATCGAATCAGATCGAATCATTCTGACGAAGAAGACGATGACTTGTAGATTCAGTCACATGAATAGGACCCACAAATAACACATGGCAAGCCATAAATAGCTTAGCATGTTGTGTTGTACATGTCAGCACAATTGATATACACGTCAGCGCAATTGGTATACACGCTCTGGTCAAAAGTGTTTATTCGTACCCATTTTGTCAAGTTTGAGTGTTTAAATGGGAAAGAGCAAAGTTTATATATCGGCATTTAAAAGAGCTACAAGTTTGAGTGGCCAGGAGGCCATTTCGCCTACTAATTACTATATTAAACTCCATCTTTTTCAATTGCCCATATTTATTCTAATTCCTTAGATTGAACTCAGATACATGGCTCCTGAATATGCATCGACCGGCAAGCTGACTGAAAAATCTGATGTATATTCCTTTGGGGTTGTGCTTCTGGAGCTAATTACTGGAAGGAAGCCAGTGGATACATCTCAGCCTTCAGGGCAGGAGAATCTAGTTGAGTGGGTATGTTTCTAGCCAACCTGTCCTTATTTCCATGAGGCCTCTTTTATTACCATTTGTTAGAAATAATTACGTTGGTCATTTATCCAACGTAAAGGCTATAAACTTGCATATTCCCATGCAGACAGTATGTCGTACTATTTTAGTCTCATTTACCTCGGATAATCTCTACATTTTATTTGAGTCAGGATTTGGTTGTTGCTCCTGTCATTTCCCCATGCTGCACAAAAGAACTTGGTAGCTGATGTTTGAAGAAACCACTATTTGCTACTGTACAGTAGGTCTCTTGTAGATCTTCTAGTGAAGTTCCTTTTCTTTATTTTACCCTTTTCTACCACACGGCGAGGCCTTCCTGAGAAGAATGAGATTGTGATGCTGTAAGCCCAGATAAAGATTATCAATTGATGAGAAACATGGAAACATTAGCCATAGAGAGCACATGATCCTTTTATTTGTCATGAAAAGAGTATATCTATAATATCCTATTGGTTGATCATTCGAACTACCTGAATGACTTCTCAATTTTAATATAAAGTATCCTTGAGCTTTTTTGTGGAGTCAAAAGCTTTTCATCTTTGGATGGGTTCGGAATTATGTCTGTTATTTTCGTTGCAAGTGCTGTGTCTTTTCATAACTGATAGTGACCTTGTCTTTCTTGATGTTTATATGATAGGAAACTCATATGCAATTTGGAAGCAGACACACCTTAGAATTTAAACATAATGATTCCACTTTGAAGTGTGCTTTGAGGAGAATAATCTTGTGCAATAGTTGGCATCCTATGTTTACCATATTTTCTCTTAGACCTGGAACACCTGTTTAGATTACCTCAATCCCCTTCCCCTTATCTGAGAAAGAGAGTATTGGGGCTTACCAGGGGAACTTTCATTTCATATAATCAACTTGTTAAGTGATTGATAAGGGCGAAATTAGATATCATGAACATGAGGCCAAAATAGACCAAGGGAACTTTTTGTATCCAGAGTCTAAAGAGGTGAGAGATTGGCTGTTGTAGGATATTGGCGCTAGAAATTTATACCAGCTTATGTGGAACTTACGACGCTAACTGAGACAGGTTAGGTGCTTGCATGGTTTTTTTAAGGATTCATTTGTATCCATGGATCTAAATGCATGATTATTCTTGTGCACATTAAAGTTTATATCACATATCAAGCTTGTTACCTGGAACCCTGAAATCCACTACTGATTACCCATTTAATTAAGTATAGTCTTGAAATACTTTTGAGGTTATGCATTCCAGTGTCTTGACAAGAATTCAGAATCCACATTAATGGATGTCCTCTATAGTCTTATTTGATTTTATTGGTTTATTTTGTAGTTTAATGTGGGTTATAGGAAACTGTTATTTCGTCATACATTAGTTGTTGTTCTAATTAATTATATGCCGTGCTTTACTGTGATAAGCATGATGACCGATTAAAAAGCATGTTTTTTCACTAGCATCTTGAAAAATATTATGAGATGGGGCACCAAAAGCGCATTACCGTCTTGATAATAGAAAAATTTCCAAATCAATATTTTTTCATTTGCTGAAGCAACTATATATTAGTCTGCAACGTAATTTAATTAGAAAATTAAATTCAAGAGTTGAGAGCTGTGCATGGTGAGATTCAGCCAAACTTTTGCCAAATTTTACAACCAGCTTAAATGATCATTTATGTCTCATGCCATGGACTTCTGGAAAGAATAAAACCTCAAGCTTTAATGTGAAACAGTCCCAAAAATTCAACTTCTCCTCAAAGGAAATTTCACTGCTACTGTCTTTTCCCTGCGCCAAGGGTCGAATGGAAACCGCCTCTCTGCCCTCTTGGGTAGAGGTAAGGCCTGTCTACATATTATCCTCCCCAGACCCCACTTTGTGAGAATATACTGGGTTGTTGTTGTTGTCTTTTTCTTTTTCGTTTTTTATTTTTTTGTTTCGTTAAGATTTGACAGTCATATATTTTGAAGGAGAACTCTCTTGTGCCAAGATTAATTATCTTGGAGCAATTTAGCAGCAAGGTTGAATCTGACCAAAAGACAGTATCTAAACCCAATATGATTCTCTTCATTAGTAAAATCATTTTGTTGTCAAAGTATTTCGTCCACAATGAGGGCGGTCCGCACTGATATCTGAAAAGACAGATTTTCTGCTGTTATGTGTCTCATAGAGGATATGGTTTTCATTCTTATGGTTTCTGATGAATTTAATTTCAGTTTGCCATGAGTATCAGTTTACTAATACTACTTTTCTCTGATCTTATATGACAGTATTTGACTAGACATAGAGTTTATATTGTTCATTTAACTTGTAAATTATATTGGTGGTAGTGGAAGAAAATATTGAAGTAACAAGTGAAAAGTTAATTTGATAGAGAAAATATCTCATCAAATTAAGTTTAAAATTTTAATAGTTGAGTTAATTTCAATTCTCGAGATCTGTAGAAGCATTACTCCCTCTATATTATTTGAAGTGGCAACTTTTCTTTTTAGTCTGTCCTAAACAGAATGACATATTTCCGTATTCAGAAGAAATTTCACTTTCAACTTCTCACTTTATCTTTAATAAGCGGATTTATAGTCATACAAATGTCTGACTTATTTTATACTACAAGTTTCAAAAGTCTTTTTTCTTTTCCTTGTTAAACTCCACGCCCAGTCAAACTAAAAAGGGATGGATGGAGTATAGAATATACGTATTAATAAAATAATGTCAAACATTTTGGAATGCTCCAAAATGAAGAGAGGCTCATATAAATTGAGATGGAGGGTGTATCAATCTTTTTCTGCACCCAAAACATTGAGTCCATAGTTGTTTTTGTTTTTTGCAACAATAAAACAGCTCGCCAAGTTATCTGCTTTGATTTCATTGATCCTCTTATGTTAAAAAACTGAAAAACCAATAACAATAGCAAAGGGAAACTAGTATCTTTTATGATAATGCTGAGCGTGTGTCTTCCATTTACTATGCTTTTTTTTCTGATCTCTTTAGTTTCTCTTCTCGTCAGTGTAGTGACAATAGCCAGTTGAAAAAGCTTTGAGTACCTTAACAGATATATTTCTCTTTGCTAAGGAAGCATGGCAATATTCTTCTGAATTGTCTGAGAAGATTTTTATTTTGATTAGAATTGAAAGTCGGTACTAATTACCTCTGCTAAACTTGAATTCAGCATGAAATGATTTTGTAACTGAATCACTCACAAAAAAAGTTAGATAATACAGTGACTTGATCTTCTTCTCTTCTAGGCTCGTCCTTTGCTTAGTCAGGCGCTTGAAAAAGAGGAATTTGATCAGTTGGCAGATCCGCGCCTTGAGAAGAACTACGTTGGAAGTGAGATTTTTCGAATGATTGAGGCTGCTGCATCTTGTGTGCGCCACTCGGCTTCAAAGAGACCAGCAATGGGACAGGTAAGTTTTGTTCCATTTTATTGAATGAAAACCTAAGCCAGAAACGCCCTTAAGACATCTCGTGATTGGTGTTTACATTCCGTTCATGCTTATGCTTCGCAGATCATGAGAGCTTTTGATGGTATGGCTATGCATGATCTGTCAAACGGGATGAAAGTTGGTGAAAGTGCAATACTTAGCTCTGCACTACAATCTGCAGAAATAAGTTGGTTTAGGAAGGTGGCATTCGGTAATCAAGATTTTAGCACAAATTTTTTCAGTCAAAGTAATCAAAATAGTAGAGAGTCGGGTGAACATAGTTAGAGGATCTATACAACAAAAGGTGTTATTTGGAAGCCGCGTTTGCATCTGCTGATACATCAAAGGTACCTTAGCTTAGCAGTTATGGTTTTCTTCTGTAAGTAGCTACAATGAAAGTGCAGACAAATCGCTGCCTCATGTCGAGGTCTATGGCATAAGCTTTAGATCAATTACAATGTCATGTTGTAAGAGAAAAAGGTCAATCGCAGTAGCTTAGAACTAATATCTTGGAGAAATTATAGAGGATCTTTAGAACAAAATGGCTCATTGAAGCTACTGTATGTATCTGTTTACATATCTTCAGGTACCTTAGCTTAGAGATATCTTGGTTTTCATACTTGTACTAGTCCCGTTTGGCTGGCATACATGAGTCTGGTAATTTTTCGTTTGTAAGTAGCTGGTAATTTTTTGTGATCACTAATACTTGTTCTTTCAAAGTTTATACAATTTTCTTTTTTCTTAAAGATGTCTGGAATAGAAGTAATGAAAGTTTTTTTTAAAAAAAAGTTGGACAAGTTCTCGATTTATGTGTGTCATCTTTGCGCAGGAGGTGTGCCAATCTTCTCTGTATCATTCCAATTTTATCGGATGTCCCGAAGGGACAAAGGGAAGTTTTTCGGTTTTGAAACAACTAGAATACTTTCTCTCATGGTGTTTGGTTGAAAATCAATTTCCAGAAAGTTTTTCAACACTTTCTTAAAGAGAAACGCCAACTTCTTACACTTTAGAACCCCCAATCCCCATATAAGTTATCTCCAGGAAACAAAATAGAACCAATAAAACAATCCCAACAGTACATTATTGAACAGATTATACGGAAAGATCTAAGGTCAACAAAAGGATTCTTTTTTTTCCTCTTTTTACGGTACAAATTGTTTAATCCTAAAATGGTACAGTTGATTTTATAATGTGGTTTATAGGCAAGAGAATCGATTTGATCCCATGAGATAAAACAACAAACAGCTTGGCTCTTGTTTCCGAAGACAGCAATAAGAATATCAATAGACTGAAAATAAATATTATTGAGCTTGGAATAACGCGTAGCATAAATTTGTCTGAATTTTCGTATCTTACAATGACTGTTGAAGTCACTATTTATAGCTACAACTAGAGAACAATGTCCTAGGATCAAGCCCCTCTTAAATGGAAATTATGGGGGTCATTGATGAATGTGTAACGACGGGCTATGAATACTAAAATTCACTGTAATGGATTGCATATTTAATAATGAAGAATATTCTTCATTGAATGTCATGTGGTGGCAATTATTCGTTTGTCCTCATTAGCAATATTCCTTTCGGGATCAGCCCTGTGCTAAACGAAGCAGCAGTCCCGGGACTTGGTTTCCACTTACCAGTTTTCCGTATATCTCTGGTTCCACGTGTTGCTCTATTATTTGAGTATTTAATATGAGCCGATTTGATCCTATACAGATAGTCCCCCTACTTTCGGTGGCACTTCTTTGTATTATCGGGAAGTTGGTGAAGATTTCCTTTCTTGGCGGAAATTGTTGATCCCTTCTAAAAAGTTTCTAATGCTTGATTAGACGCACGCCTCTCTACATTTGATACCCCGAAAATGTGTCACTCCACGATTTAGCAATATTTTTGTTTGTTCTCGAGGTAATCATGACCACGATTTTAGCTGCCTATTTCTTTACTTATATACCTCATTCTTCTTCTTTTACACTTCACAGTTTTTCAAACTCTCTTAACTTCTTTGAATTCAGCTATTTTCACTCTTCTTTAATCCTCTTCTTCAAAGAACTCGTATTACCTTCTACTAACCATGGCTTCCTCCACTTCTCTTAAAACAAAGAAAACACCGATGATGTTCCCCTCCAATAGTGAGCACCAACATTCCCAAAAGATTCAACATAACTAAGGACTTCGAGAAGAAGTTTTCTTCTACAAGTTCTCGTACATAGGTTGTTGGCATGTACTCTTCTTTCATTCGTCATTCTAGCATTCCTACTGTGAAGGGGGATTATGATTGCCATGATATGAGTATCATCGCTCCCGAACTGTTGGAGCGAGTAACCTTCCCTAAGAAGGGTTTTATGTACATTTATATATACCTATTTACTTTGGGTGAGTTTTCTTTGAGCGGGGGAATTGACCCCGTGATTTTGGAGGTGTGATAAATACTAGATTTGTTTGGCAGAAGTGGGCCCTTTGGTGTGGCGAACGATAGCTTGTCTACGGAGGCTGTGCAAGGTGAAGAATGAAGAGCTCACCTTGGCTCGCATGATGAACCTCTACTCACCCAAGGTTTTCCTTGGGGGAGTAATAAACTTTAGCAAATGTGGTCACCATGCTTTTTTCACTAGCATGGATAACGACAACGGCCATAAATAGATGGAGCGGTTCATTGTTGTTTCCACCAAGGATATCATCTTGGCCACAAATCCATCTTTCCCTAAGTCATGGACTCGTACACGTAAGTTTAATGCATGTCTTTTCTCTTGAAAAATGTTGTTTCCTATTGTTACCTATCCTTTTCTTTCCACTATTTCAGCAACTTGATGGACACCACCAATGTTTGAAGGATTGGACCAGTGGATCCAGACGATTCTGGACATTGCCATGCCTAAGACCCGCTGCTGGAAAAGATTGACCCCAGATACGGGTGAAAGGCCAAAAATTATGGTAAGTTGGCTCGCAAAACTAATCTTGTCTTTATCTCATTTTGTGTATAAGAAAATTGGTTAACTTGAGTTTTTCGTTGAATTAAGGTCTTCCGCAGGGCTCTACTACCATCCCCCGGGAGAATGTTTTGGTTGATCCGGCAGTGGCTATGAGGCTGCTAAATGAGGCCTTCACCCGAACAGGCGCCATCGAATTTGCTTTCGGTACAAGTGCTTCTTCTCGGAGTTCCCGGCTGGAGAGAAAGCAACCAAAAAAAAGTCGTAGCCGAGCCAACCGTTGTCACTATGCTGATTGATGGTGATGGGAAGCTAGTGATGAAGGGGCTTCCTCACAAGAAGGCAACGACCATAATAAGCTCAACAAAATATTTAATTTGAAGAGCTTATAACCCTAACTGGTGACGATACCCAAGCGCTCCAAGGAGAGTATGATTTAGTGAAGAATGGTAATTCTTCGTTTCCAGTCACCGCTGCTACTTTGGATATTACGAGGCTGAGTATCGGGCCTCTTTCGTCTCCGATTGATGAGAAATCTACAACCAACACTTCTTTTATTGTCGTTGCTTCTCAACCCACAATTATCAGCTTTATCTCCTTCCTCGTCGGTTATCTCTTCGTCACCAGCAACTGCTACATCACCCCAAATGACTGCGGACACCCGAGAGGATGACGTCCCTCCTCCCCAGTCCCCAGACCATGGGAATTCGGGGCACAACTACTCGCTCCCCTCTACAGATCCCCAAAGGAGGATGATTGTCTTCTTTTCGGTCTCTACCGAGTACCATCTGATATCCCGA
The DNA here is from genome assembly GCA_032618575.1 of Nicotiana noctiflora. Lineage (NCBI taxonomy): Eukaryota > Viridiplantae > Streptophyta > Magnoliopsida > Solanales > Solanaceae > Nicotiana > Nicotiana noctiflora. The sequence goes on from JASVEL010011127.1 coordinate 57,030, forward strand.
CCGGTGAAACTCGCTAATTACCTAAAGCTGTTGGCTTCAAATAAAGACAATAAAAATATACACTCTCTTTCGGGGGAGTGTATGATAAATAATTCTATTGTTAGCCCTTTGCAATATCTCTATTACAAAGCAAAATCCTCGACCTTCTAGTCAAACAACCAAAATAATAGTGGTTAAATGATGTCCTACAAAATACATCTAAAATTGTTTTGTGTAGGAATACGAGTAAAGAACAAAAGGCAAAGATACAACAAATTCAAGGACTCAAGACATCTATAGTATTGGGATTTGATTCTTGGTTTATAACAGCTTTGTTCTTGATTTCACACGGAGGAAATAGTGGCAGTTGGCACTTAAATGATAGGTTTTTTTTCCAGATTATCAAGTGTTAGTTCAAACATTTTATGATGTTGTTTATATACGAGAGAGCATGTGTGAAGAGATTGGGACATTACAACTTTTGGTTTGGCCTCGAGCAGTAGCGGTTATGCTGTTGCACTGCTATAAGTCGGTACAATGAAACAACTTTTACAACTATAGAGTTGATTGTGCGACAATTGAGGAACTGATCTTATCTATTCCCTTATCTGGTTTCTTGAGAGTTTGGAAAGACGACTGAGTATGTCTCAACAAAAATAAAGTAACTGATTGTATCAGGTTCCTATATGGTTCCTTACTAAAATTTGACAAATCATAAAAATTGTAATAGCATAACTTATTAATTTCCTCTCTTTTAATGATGACAAACTCAAAATTGATATTCCCTTTAAGGAACCAAATTTCTAGCATGTTCCCCCTACATATATATTAAACGCCTTCCCCTTAGGATCGGATTCATGTTACCCTGTATGTTGCCCATGCAATTATCTTTCCCCTTTTGGCATCATTAAAAAGAAGATATAATAAGTTTTTGCAAAAAGAATTCCAGCAATATCAATCCATGCCACTTGCTTGCACACAACATGGTCAAAATCATAACACAAGAGGTTAATATTAATGCACAAAATAGTCATAGCTAGTCAACTCTGATTCATCTAGTGCCAGCTTGGCCAAAAACCAAAGAAGGCTTAACCACCCGAACTATCACTATCCCAGTGCTAGCAAACTCAGAAGTATTTGGGATTCTACCCTATCACGTCCAACAACCATGATCTAATCCTCAAAACATGCAGGTGCTTGTACTTAATTAGGGTTAGGTTATCCTATAAATCCCCGTCTTCTTTCTCATTGTAGCACACATTAGTATACAAAAATGCTAGCAAATTCTTTACTAGTTTAGCATTCAACACTACTGTTGACTCAATTCATTCGGATCGATCGGAATTATTATCTCTCGTTATTATTTTTCAGTTACTTACTTTGTCATTATTATTTTACGTATACACTCATCATTTTTATAGTCTCAGAGGATCAAATTACTTTGGTTTAATGCCTTAATCCTATAATTCAATTGCTTGACTTAATAAGAAATTTTAGGTTAAACAAGTGTAAGAAATAACAAAAAGAGACATTTAAAAGCTAGAGATCTTAAATAAGTAATAGTAGATATTTGTGTGGTATACATATCTCACCAAGCATAAAGAGAAGTTTAAAGCTGTATCTAAATATAATACCAAGAGGTATAATTTAGACCAAATATATATATCTACAACCCATTTAATTTGGCACCAATTTTTATTTTGGCACTTTATCTTTATTTTGGCTATTTAACTCTACTAGTAGTCGTACAGCGCGATGCGCGGTTAATATTAAAAAAATTAATTTAATTAAATTATGATCAGACTTGTTTGATCCTATTAGATCGTATTGCTTTAATAAAATGCAATTGCCATCTTGTTTGTCAATACGATATACTCAATAATGAAATCTCTATTAAATCAAAGGTACTTATGTTGTCAGTGAATAACTTTTTTGTTCTGTTTTTCTTTATTAAATTAAATATAACTTTTTTGTTCTATTTTTCTTTATTATATTAAATAATATTTAATATTCGCTTTCTTTTTGTAATATATGAGAAGATATATAATTTATTACTATTGAATTTTTTTTATTTTAAAGTTTATTTTGTTGTTCTTAATAATATTACCTAAATTTTAATGAATAAAATCTATATCAAAATAATGGGACTTATACAGGGAGCGCAATATTTTTGTTATGTGTTTTTTTTGTTTATATCTTCCAATATTTAATACTATTACATTGTTAATAGAAAGTTTCATTAGCATATATTTTACATTATTTAAAAAATTTCTCTGAAGTTTTTTTTATTTCTTTATTTTTGTATTTTTTAAATAATTTTAAAACTCCAACTTAAAACTACTCACCAACTTGAATTGGTAATTTACTATTTTTTTAATTTTGTTTTATATATTAAAATTATTTTAAAACTCCAATTTGAAACTACTCCCCTATTTGAATGAGTAGTTTTTCTTCTCTCTTTTTTTGTTTTTTTTTATTTTAAAATTTAAAAACTACAACTTGAAACTACTCCCACCTAATTTGAACGTGTACTTATTTTATATATATATATATATATATATATATATATATATATATATATATATATATATATATATATATATATATATATACATATTTTTTTATTATAGTTAATTATAAGATAACTATTTTTATTTTAAAACTCCAACTTGAAACTAATCCCCGATTAGAATGGGTAGTTTTTCTTCTCCTTTTTCTATTTTTATAGAATATGTTTTTTGCTTTTTTATTTTAAAATAATTTAAAAACTTCAACTTGAAACTATTCTCACCCAATTTGAATGGGTAGTTATTTTATTATATATTTATATTCATTTTTATATAGTTTTTATTATAGTTAATTAATTATAAGACATCTATATTTATTAATGTAATTAAAGTAACCAATTTATAAATATATATATTTAACCAATTTATATATATATATATAAATGGTAGTTTTTTATTTTTTAGATATATTTAAATAAAAAAACATATATATATATATGGTAGTTTTTTATTTTTATTTTATTTTTTAGATATATTTAAATTCAAAATAAATAACTAATTACTAATTTAATAACTAACTATGCCACGTGGCTTTTTCTGAAGCTACCACTTGACTTAAGGAGATGGATTTTTTCCTCTCATTTTAATAATATATAGATAAATATTTAAATTTAAAAAGAATAACCAACAATTAATTATTAACTAAATAACTAATTTAATAACTAACTATGCCATGTGGTTTTTTCTGAAGCAGCCACGTGGCTTAATGAGAGGGCTTTTTCCTTTGCTTTTAATAATACTAGTATACTACCCACGCGATGCGCGGAATAATTTTAGAAAAGAAGAGTTTAAAGATAAATACTTGATGCTTAATGTAAAGATATTTTGCAGGTGTTAGATTTATATTTGGCATGAAAAAAAAATTGTTTACTAATTATTGTTAATTTTTTGTTTAAAAATATTGTTGTATATTAGAAACATAAATATGTAAGTTATTTTGAATAGAATAAATAAAGTTTTACTTCATTTTATATTTTATGTTATTTAGGTATAAAGTAATGTAACTGTAATTCAAAAGAATTATTTTTTGTTATTTGTTCATCAAAGTTTAGTCGTTATTAAAATTTGATTTTAAATTAGGCGAATCAGATTTAACAACATAAATCCAAAATGGTTCACTTGGCCAAATTTCGTGATAAATGTTAGTTAAAATTAAAGCTAAAGGTTGGCCAAGTGAGTCTAATAAAATGATTAAAGCTTCCCAATCTAGTAATTCAGTTTCACCTATAGAATCAATGAGATGATCTCGTTTAATTTGATATTTTCTAATTTGTTCGTCTAAAATAGGCTTAATTTCTCGGAATTTTTTATATTTCTCTTTTCTTTTTGCCCTTTCATCTCTGAGCTTATTTTATATAGATGTTGTCATTTTCTTGATAACTTCAGGCTTTGAGTCTGATTTGTTGTACGAATAAATGCTTCGAGGTTGAAATCTTCTACGTTTGCGTTGTTGTTGAATTTGGTTATTCGAACTCGCATTAATTTGAAACAGTTGTTGTTTAACCATATCTGAAAGAAGAGGAATAAAACAATAAGAATATGTATAACAAATTGTTGTGATAATATACAAAGTGCATATTAGTTGCAACTAATAATTGATTTATAGAAACAGTAAAAATAATATTGTTAAATTTATGAATGAGAAACGTGAGTAATTGATATAAACCTTGTTTGCTTTAACATCAACTGCAATGAAAAAAATATTAATATATAGAATTATATGATATATATAAATTAAAAACAATTACCATAAATGGAATATTTGTAATGGTTAGGTTGGATATTATTGTATTAAAAAATATTGCTTAATTTGGTAAATGAAAATTGAATTTTTTTTTTCCAGCAGTGATTGTACTTGGGAGTTGTTAACTTTTGTAAACAAATATAGATTGAAAATAAATTGTACATGTTAATATATTAAATCAAGTATATTGAAGAAAATTGAGTGTTAGAGAAAATTAATTTGCAATGGAAGACGATGGTTGCTACAGCTTTGTTCTTTCTGTTATTTCTTTAAGAATGAGTATGACTTTCTCAGTAAAGCTAATATTCTGTATATATAATGGCTATGGTAAAAGGTGAGAAGTTGTGAAATGTGAAGTAGTGGGGAGTTGTGAAGTAGTGGGGATGAGCATGAAGATTGTGGATGGTATCTGTTTCACGCATTTGTTTAGTAGGTAATGGAGCATCTGGAGTTGAGTTACATTAAGATAACCTTTGTTTGGTTTGGATGTAGTTGCTGAATTGTCCATAGAGCAAAGGAAACGGGTAATAAAGAGCTACTAAACAAATGCGTGAAAATAATTTATAGGAAGTTAAAAAAAGGAGTTACAAATTTATTTGTATTAGGATTAGGATATGAAGAATATTTTTTTTAAATGTAACTAAAAACGGTTAAATTTGCCTTATAACCATCATTTTTTTCCAAATTTATATGAAGTAAAAAATGGGCACACTACAAGAAAAATGAGATATTGTGGCGTTTTTAGTACGGCGGTTCCTAATAACCGCCACAATGCACGATATATTACGTCGTTTTCATAATCGCCACAATAAGTTATTTTAAAACTGTGGTACAAATTTCGTTCTTATGTGCTTTTTGACTATTTTTCAGCAAATCAGAATTACCTCCCCCAAATACATTTCCCTCTCACTTTCCACAAATTAGACGGACACATTCTCTCTCTCTCTCTCTTCTCCTTCTCTCACGATTTGACGAAACCCTAGGTTTCAAGCGCTTCACCTCATTTTATGGTTGGAGAAAACACAGATTTGTCGCGGATTGCAAATATGTACATCAATACTTATATTCTGATTTCCCAAATCTGTAAGTGCCCTAATATTATAGAGATTATCCTTTGAACGGGACACTTGAAAATCCCTTTTGGTGTTTGTGAACAGTATTATTATGTATTACGCTGGTTTGTTTGTTCGTTTGTGAAACATATGTTGGAATTTTTGTCTCTTAGTTAAGTGTGGTGATTCATGTGGATTTTGTTGTGTTGCTCATTTTTGGGTATTGCTTATTATAGATTGTGTGAATTGCAGCAATAGCTAAAGATGTGCACATGAACTGTTTGATAAAAATCCTAAGCGACTGCCATAGTTTAAAATTGTTTGATGTTTAAGTGTCTAATACAAGTTGCTTTGCTATTTTCTGCTTAAGAAATTCGATTCGATTGCCATGGTCTAGTATTGACCTTGTCTTACTCTAAAACTAATTCTGTTACATATATTGTCTATGACTAGGTGGCCAATGAACTTCATTATATGATGGTGCATTTAAATCGATATTTTGAAGAAATTAATTCGTTTTGGATATTTGTCTTTCTGCTCTGGCAATTGCATTAAACTACACATGCTTATGATGCAATTCCAGAATGGAAAGTGATGATGTTTGTGTGCTAAATCTTTGTGCTTCACATCTTTGCAATAGGCTGAATGTTGAGCACAAAAAACTGACGAAGAATAAAATAGTTCAGTTATAAAATAGTCTGTTTGAAAGCTAATTCATGATTTGTAAAGGTACTTGCAAATAGTTGGATAAGCACTTCAGATTTAGTAACCGATAACCTTTGTAACACTTTGTTCATATTGATAAGGTTATATGAAGATTGGTGGTGTTATGAGTTTGGCTAGAAGGAATAATATGGTACTGTAACACGATGTGCTTAGTGATCAATTCTAAAGATAAAATACATCTTTAATTAGGTACTAATATTTTACATCTTGAAAATTTCAGAAGTTGGACATCGGGGAAAGATATTGATCGAGGCGGATAATGGATTGAAACTCATAAGCGGCTAGATGGGAGTTATGTGAATGAAGAGGCTAGAGAGATCGTGCTAAATAGTAGGTTGATTGCCTGCATTTTTTAGTTGTGATATTTATCATATAATAATAAGACTATTTGTATCAAAATTTTAGTTATTGTGGTTTTTCCTGTAATACTGTCTTTTTTTTGCAGGCATTGAATTTATGAAGTGGCACTCTGTCATCAATTGGGTCAAAGATGCCTACAGAAAAATGTAACAACACCAATTAAGCGTGTAAAAATTAGTAGTCATGTTTAGGATTAGTTATGAATCTCTTGGATATTGTTGTATTGAATTACTCTTTGAAATAGAAATATATTGGATAATGTCATTTTGGAGTAAATATATTTAATTTGTTTAGTAAATAATTTCTTGTTTAATCCTTTTATATTTTGTGTTAAAATTCAATATGATATTTTATGAAAATTTTGGGTATGGAGTACCATAGGGATGTAAATTTGGAATAGAAAAATTGTTATATTACTAATGATTGCAATTGATTGTCATAATATTATTTAGTAGAAGTTCATTTTTAGATTTGCAATTATGGAAGGTTAAGAATTGCCATATTAAACAACAAAACAAACGCCGGGTAAACAATGTAATTGTGGCGGTTTTTAGCTTTGTGTAACGGCGGTTACGTTAGAACCGCCGTAATAACTTTTTGGCGCACAGGATTCTGGCGTTTTCCAAAGCCGCTGTAAATGCAGATTATGGTGGTTCTAAACCGCCGTTATAAGCAAAAATAACCGTCGTAATAAGACTGTTTCTTTGTAGTGGCATTACAATTTTATTTTGAGTATTATTAGGATAGGAAGATTATATTTGTTTTTTAAAAAATATATTCATTTTCTTAGATGAATATATTCGATTTATAAATATTCGATTTTTTTAACTACAGCCAAACAATTACTTCAGATTCCATAATATGATTACATCGACTGATATGTTATGTATATTTATGGTGCTATAAAGTAGAACATATGCAATTTGAGAATACCTGATCGCAATAAACAGCATCGACTTTGTGGTGTTATGATCGTGAATGCAAAAATCACTGGAACTGTTGGACTGGTCACTGGTTCTCAATTGGCAGACATTGATTTAGGCCAATGTGAATGTCAAAAATACCAAAACCTTTATATCGAGGATCTCCTCCATTGCTTTCATGAAGAAGCGTCTAAACCACCAGAAGCGTACCTGTTATGGTCAATGCAGCAAGGTCCGTCAGGTTAGTATTATTTTCAACGTGATGTTGTGTTAATTGAAGATATATGCCTGTGGTTGACATCATATCACACAAATTCACACAACCATACCTTCCATGTTCCTTCACATTTCATGATGTCATCACATTGACTGCTAAGGGTAATTGGTTCAGAATTTGAGAATACTTGATCGCAATAAAGAGCATCGACTTTGTGGTGTTATGAGCATGAAGGCAAACATCACTGAAACTGTTCGGCTTTGCATTTTGCAAAGTAATATTCTGTTACATGGGACAAAGCTTCCAAAAAACAAAATTCAATTCCGCAACAACATTAGTTTTCTTAAAGAATTAACTGAAATGGCACTACAAGAAAGTATATAATTTGCAACAATATTTTTGCAACAACACTAATATTGTTGCTAAATACTAATAAATGGCAACAACTTTATTTAATTGTTGCTGTATCGTAGAACTTTTACCCACAAAAATTTTCTTGTTGGCTAACGTTTTAATTTTGTTGCCATAAGGTTTTGGGTAATATAACAACTTTAATATATAAATAAACCGGCAACATTAGATTATCAGTGTTGCCAAAACTATTTTTTTTGTTGGTATAATACTTATTTTTTTCAACAGCTTGTTTGACTTGTGGCCTAAAGAAGATTGATCTTTCTCAACATTCAGCAAAAAAATAAAAGCGGCAAACTTCCCTCCCTTTTCCCCCAAAATCCCTCCCCCTTTTTATTTTCATTTTGGATCTGACCTTTCCCAATTCAATCAACCCTTCTACTCTTGTTTTGAGTTACCAGGTTCAAATAAGCGACAATATTTTCTTCCGGTGCTTTGACTATTGATTAAAATTGTAAGCTCATTCATCTCTATTTTTAGTTGTTTCTAGTTTAGGGTTTCAATTCTTTGAATGCTTCGATTTAGGTTTTGAGTTATGAGGTCCTAACCAGGGTCGACGCTTTCTCAAAGCAAAAATTAGGGCATCAAATAAACGATTTTCTTGCAGGTTCTAGATAAAGATAGCGTGGTTCATCCACATCAGTACTTGTAGCTCCATTCTAGTTCTAATGAATGGTCTCATGCCTTATATGGTTGCTATTTTTATTTTATTTTTTATTAAATATTATGTTCTTTTCTATTGATTGATAGATTCATAAGCAGATTGTGACTATAATTTTTGTTTTTGGTATATTCATGCTTTTTGGAATTGGGATAGATGTAGATTTTGGCATTTGTTTTGGTTATATTTTTGAGGTTGTAATACTCCCAAAGAATATGTTGTTTCTGGCATTGCGGACGTAAATCTCTCTTTGGTTGTGGTACTTTGATTCCCGCATCTCACTGTAAAAGGCTCTGCTTTGTCTATTTTTATCTCTTTAGCATATATGTTTTAAAATTGATTTAATGCATTTCAATTGTACTAATTCTATCCTTATTCGGTATATGGAACTATGTGCTGAAGAGAAGGCTAGTATTCATTCTTTTCTCGGCATTCAACCAACCATATCTAATGAATATTGTTATAAATTTGCATTGCTTCTGATTGCATTTGGTATTGAAGTCGAAACTCAAAGGAGCAGCTCCTGAAAATTTGACACCAGTGAATGGAACTAAGAATCATAAAGGCTTCGGCTAAGATACTTCTTACTAAAAAAATAGGTTCTGCAAAGTGTCCATAAATAGTTACATTTAGTGATATAAGCATTACTATCAACTATTTATCTTAAGGAAGATGCCATATTTGTATCTCTGATTTCAATGGGCTTTTCGTGTTCCAAGGAATTGGTTGTTTTGTGATATTAGGTGTTATCCTCTCTTTTAAAAAATTTGGTAAAATCTTATAATTACAGTGATTTCAACAAGGAGCTTAAGAGGATTAGTTGCCTTGTTAAAAGTAAAACTCTGATGACCTTTCTCTTCTTTAGTTTTATGTAGTAATTACAAATGAGCAAAAAACTAGAAGATTAAACTCTTTCCAATATTACAGAGATTTTAAGAAATAAATCATTGTGTCTTTCATCCATAAAGTCTTATTTGTGCTACCAATTATTATTTATTTACTATTATTTTATAAGCTACAGTTAGTATTTTCACCTGTATATTTGTGTATAATTGCTCTTGAATTATCTCTACTATCAATTATATTTCTCTCCTTTATTCTCAGGATATCACAACGGAGAGAAAAAGTCTTTCTAATAAATATGAGGTGGAGAAAAAGAGGTAATACTCTGGTTTAATAGAAACTTTTATTGTTTAATGTGCAGTAGAGATTTAAACACATGTAAAGAAATATTCATGAGTTAATCTAGTAATAAAACTTTTGATTTGTAAAGAGAAAGCAATACAAAATGCAACCGTTCATATTATACATTTGCTTAACCCATAAGCCCAGTTTCTACAAGTCAATTTGTTTGTGGATAATTATTTTAACGAACAATTAATCTATTGATTTTGCTAAATATTACTTAGTCATTTATAATTCTCATTGTATTCTCTAGTACTTGTTTTGAGAAAAAAGACTTTAACTTAGCATAAAGTAAGAAATTACTCTGTACAAATTTCATACATAGAAAATTTGGTTCTTTCTGTTGTAGCTTGATTGGATTGTTCTATAATCACATAGGCATATTAGTTAAAGATTTCAAACCAATGGCTACTTTTTATCCTTTTTTATGTTAGGCAGCCTAGGAGGAAACTCAAGGAAAAAGGCTATTGTCATATAGTGAATTGTATCTTTTGTTTCCCTTACTCTATTTTACAGCCTTCATGTTTTTGCTATCATTTATACTTGTTGATAGTATAGTGCTATATTCTGGAAGAAGTGATGAGGAAAGTCCTACAATTCATGCTAAGTAACTTTATTTTTCATATAAACAGTAAATATATTTTATGTATACACAAATGAGTCTATTTACTTGAATCAATCTTTGTATGTTATTTGGTTTTGACAATAGTATTGTATCTTTGGGAGTATTTAGTAGGTTCTGGTGCATCAAGTTTGTTTGGCAGAGCATTCAGCTTGGATGTGAAATATTTAAATGATTTACAACTCAATTTATTCAATTCTATTTGAAGTAGTTCTCTTGATTTGATAATTTTGAAACTTATATTCAATTTTCTTTTAGTTGAATATTTCAATACGACAATTTGTAGAATGTATATTTTTTAGTAGTGAAGTAGTTGCAATGTTTAGTAACGAGACAATAGACATATTTGGTTCCCTCTTTTTCTTTAATAATTGTAGTTTTGTACTTTACAACTTCCTTATATTAATATGCAATTATATTTATCTTCTTTTGTAGGATGGACACATTTAAATCATCATTGCTGGAAATATGGTTCATGCAGTGCAACAAGTAGTTGGAAGAAGATTTTTTTGTAGGATTAAATTAGATTAGAATTTAATGATCTCAGTACATTATGCTTTTGTTATTTTTGAAAGTACAAAAGCATACATTTTAGGAAGCTTAGCTTTTGAAAGTGAGTGAATATTGGTGTATCAATTTTATGTATTGATGATTATATATATATATATGAATTATTATTTTGTATATACAATTATGAAATTATTATTTGAAAAAATTAATGCATTGACACAATAGTTGTTGTTGCTAAAAGCCTTAATAAAAGATCAATAACTAACTTTCCTGCCAAATGTTTTACCACAACAAATATTGTTGGTAAATAAGCTCATTTTTTGCAACAATAATTTTTGTTGTTAAACATTCTCATAAGCCACAATACATGACTTTTTACCCACAAAATATAATTTAAGGCAACAACATTTTTTGTTGCGTTAAGTTAGCTTTTTGCAACAATATTGTTGGTTGTTGAGAATACTTTTCGCATCGGCGTTTATTGCAACGGTGTGCAACAATCTTTTTGTTGTTGCCAAAGTATTTTTACCAACAACATTTGATTTATGGCAACAATAATAATTGTTGGGAAATGCCTTCTTTCTTGTAGTGTGGCCACATAAAGTGAATAAACACAGTTTTACATGAGAACAAATGTTTAATGCTTAAAATAAATTGTTCAGCAAAAATAAAACAATTAATAATATACTAAATTAACTAATCTAAAATATGTTAAGTTAGACAATTGTAACATTCCAAAACACATTATGCTGTTTTCTTCTTCTTAAATGCTCTCTTCATTAATTAAAATAAATAAATATGCACAGACAAATGTAAACAATTACAAAAAATTCACAAATATAAACACAATAAAACAGATAATTTTGGTTTCTTTGGGAGTAGTTTGTGAGGGGCTCTCCCCGTTCTAATTTATATGAGGGTTGACCTATTTGGGGAGTCAAATATCTCTTTCTTTGACTCAATTTCAATTATAGACATAGACGTATTTAATTGTGTCCTCCCTAAGGTTGTAGTAACATAATCAACCCTAATGCTCCAGAAACTTTCTTCAATTACTTTACAGAATAAATGCTGGGATCTAAACCAGTGCTTATTCCAATGATTTAAGGACTTTGTTTGTGATTCTAGCTTTTTTCTTTATTATCTTGTTCCTTATTGCATGGCACTTGTATTGACTTATTGAGGCTAATCAACACAACCTTCTGTTAAGTGTGGAGAAGAAAAACATTTTACAATCTTAAGCTGCTAGTTGTAAGTAATGACTTGTGACTACAAATAGAGAAGACAGCCGCAACAATCTAGTCGATTCTCTCTAACATACAAGTCATATCCAATATATATTTCTAAGTATCCTCACATGTTTTTGATATTTTAAGAATCTTACTGGTACTTCATATTTGGGCATGCTTAACATAAAAAGGCTTGTACATGGAGAAGGAATCTTTTTCATTCATATTTTTCCATTATCGTAGATTTGGTTTTCATCAGCCCCCATTCAACAGTGTTGATCAACGTGCGGGTATGTTCCTGAACGTGCAAGCAAAATGGGGGATTAGAAGTGGGAACGTGAGTTATGGGTAGTTTTTTTAAAAACTATAATTTTTGTAGTGTTTAAAAACTGTTTCCTGCAAAAAAGCAGTTCATTAAGTAGAGAAACGTTTTTTTTTTTTTAAAGAAATTGCTAACTTTTAGGAACCTTGTCTGAATGTAACAGGTGTCAATTAAATGTTAAGCCATTTGGCTTAATGAGAGGCCAATATCCTTGGCTTTTAATAATATATAGATATAGATTTTATATGTTTCATTTTGGCCCTTCAACTCTATTTCTTATGTTTCACTTTAACACAAAAGCTTAAACAAGTGCAAAAATTATACTATGATTTTTCCATCCATGTCAAATGGGTCAATACTAAAATACCCAAACCCGACGGAATTTTTCATCCACTATTGCCCTATCTTTATTCTCTAAGTTCCTAAGCTTTCATCTGTCGATTTCATACTTGGCCTATTTAGATTAATATTGCCGAATTCAGGTATTTTAATATTGACCTGTTTGACATGGATGAAAATCCAGGTGACAATAATATTTAATTGGATATTTATTGCACCTCAGATTTGTGTTTACACGCATGCTATATATTTTGCATTGGTTTAGCTTTTGTGTTAATATGGAACATATAAAATAGAATTGGAGGGTCAAAATGGAATAAGTTAAATTTAGAGTAAAAATAAAAAATGGTGCCACTTGGATATGTTGTATATGTATTTGACCTATAATTTATTTTAGACATACTAAAAAGAATGTTGCATCACATCATCATCAAGTTGGAACGTAAGTAGTAATTATAATTTATAATCATGGGATAGCACGTAAATAAAGAGGGTAGTATCTTTGAAATGAAATGAATAACTGTACAAAAAAAGAACAAGGGCGTATATACCTATTAGAGTATCCGTTCACGTTAACCATGCTTATTTCCCTAAATTATATATAACAATAACATATTTTTTTAAAATTACGTAAATATATGTGTGTGCATTTATGCTCAAGGATTCCATTGGTGCAATAATTATTGAATGTACCTTTGCAAGTGAAGTTTGTGGTTCAAAGTAGTACGTTTGGCGAAATTACAAAAATTATCTTATTTTGAGAAGTGCCTTTTTTCAAAAGTGTTTTTTTCAAAAGTATTTTCGGTGAGAAACAATTTGTGTTTGGCTAATTAGTTTGAAAAACATTTCTGAGCAGCAATTAGTGTTTGACCAAGCTTTAAAAAACTGATTCTAAGTGTATTTTTTTCAACAGTGCTTCTCAAAAAGAGCTTTTGGAGAGAAGTTATATTTTTCTGCTTCTGTTCCTCCTCAAAAGCACTTTTTTCCTTCCAAATATTTGGCCAAACAAGCTACTACTTGGAACGGTCCTGTTTTCAACATTGAGTATAGATATATATGTGAAAATAAATAAAACCTTAAAAAGTATAATTTTGAGTCTATAATTTCAAAAGTTTAGTAGGTTCGGATTAAAAGACTAAAGTTAAACCCGTTAAATGAAAATTCCAGATCCATCATTATATAATAATGATCTTATCCTTTTGAAATCTTAAATCATTCTCTAAAAAAAAAAATATATGTTAGATATCCTGCTATGATAATAATATTAGAGAAATGTTTGAAATTTTCTACAATTCCTCTAACCCATACCCCTGCACCCCCTCACCCTCCATCCTTCATTTCTCTTTCCTTCACTGATTCTTGTTTTCTTCTGCTTCCTTTTACCGTTTCTCCTTTATCTTTCCTCCATCGTTCCCCCCCCCCCCCCCCCCCCACCCAAAAAAAAAAAAACAATCTCCATATCCAAAAACTTCCATCAATTTAATCCTTCTTTTTCTTCCTCCTTTTCATAATGATGACTACTCTAAAATCTGATCAACTCAAACAGCTAAAAGACATATTCATGCGTTTCGACCTCGACGGCGACGGCAGCCTAACACAATTAGAACTCGCCGCCCTCCTCCGCTCTCTCGGCCTCAAACCCGGCGGCGATCAACTCCACGCATTACTCGCCAAAATAGACCACAATGGCAACGGATCCATAGAATTCGACGAACTCGTAAATGCCATAATGCCTGATATGAATGAAGATATTTTAATGAATCAAGATCAGCTCATGGAGCTTTTCCGGTCGTTCGATCGCGACGGTAATGGATACATTACCGCCGCTGAACTGGCCGGACAAATGGCCAAAATGGGTCATCCTTTAACGTACCGAGAATTATCGAATCTCATGCAAGAAGCTGATACGAATGGAGATGGTGTAATAAGTTTCAATGAGTTTGCTAATATTCTTGGAAAATCTGCTACTGATTTTCTTGGCCTAACTGTCTCTTAACTGATGGTTTAATTAATTTCGGTATGTTTATAAGGTGGTCTTTCGTCTCATTTTCATCCAACATGGCATCATTAACGTTTAAAAAGCATGAATCTTTTGTTCATGGATTGTAGACAGATTTGGATGATATTGACTCGGTTTAATAGACCTTTGTTGTATTGTATTTTTACGCTTACGATTTTTTTATTTTAGCTTTTGTGTTTTTTAAAGGTTAGATTATAGGATACTATATGTCCCATTTACATCTAAATGAAATATAGACAAGTTTAAGGGACTGTCGATATATTTGGCGTAGAAAGAATGTTGTATTGAGGTTACACGACCCTCGATGTATTTGAATTAAGGAGGAGAAGGACAATTGATGAAGTTGTAATGTCTTTATAAACTCTTGTAACTATTATATTGGCATGTTATGTCTTCATACTGTTGTCATATATGAAAGGGACTTTTTTTTATTGGAAATTAAATGTTACTATGCATGAGAAGTACAAGACATATTTTTCTTCATTGACTGTAGGATTAGGATCTTTTTTGTGTCAGTTTTGTACCAGACGAGATATTCTGCTTTCTAGATGATGCTAAAACTAGCTTATAGTTTAGATGTTAAAAAGGTTCCTTTTATTGGTACTTGAAATATTTCGAACCATTGTTTCGATTTCAAACATAGTATTGTGTATCAACTTGTTTGGAATTGAGGTATGATTATATTATTGTTCAATGCATAGCATTGTCCACAGAAACTTGTTTTTCTTTTGGTGTGTTGTGTGCAATTTTAGAAGAATTTCGGCCATAACTTCACTTAGCTTTTATTACAATTAGTGTTGACCAAAAAGAAGTTTCTGCCATGTGTCCAAGACGTCACGGGTTCGAGCCGTGAAAATAGCCTCTTGTAGAAATGCAATGTAAGGTGGCATACGATCAACCATTGTGGTTCAGTCGTTCCCCGGACTCCGTGCATATCCGGAGCTTAGTGCACCGAACTGTCCTTTTTTCTGCAATTTGTTTTTGAAATTTACTTGACATTTCATCTGCAGTTTTACCTTTTCATTTGTTTTTCAAAAAGATGATTGAAGCAAAACAACTTGCTGGAAATGTTGCAGCTTTGATTGATATGAATGTACAACTCCCAGAGAATGCATATAGGCAAATTTCTTATATTGAAGTGTACAAATACATGATTCCAAACAGAAAATATGATCATTCTGTACTGCTTGCTATAAAAATGTACACATGATAATTTCTTAAAAGAGAATCCTAATCTGATCTTTCCTGTGGCAACTTACTTCATCTGCCACGCGTCTTCCAGTATTCAACAAAGACGATCTTATAATTCTACAAGATATATATAAAAGAATTATATACACATGTAACCTGTGAGAGAAATTTACAAACTTCTGGAGCAAATTCCAGTTCAAAAAACTGTCTTTTGTAGGTCTAAAGTCTTATCTTCTTGAGAGTACTCTAATCAGATGGTATCTGTGATTACTCTTTTTGTCTTTTAGAATTGAGTTAGTACTTGCTATGGAACGAGCAGTGACGCCCACAGTTGTCAGTCTTATCGACCTCTGCCTCACATCGTTGCAGTATTCCGGGTCATTTGAGTTCCCCTCGTACCTTATCCATTGAATCATCCCATGGTACATTGGAAAGAACCGAAACTGAATTGCATCATATGCAAAGTAGGGGACTAAAGCTGAAATAACCACTAATATTGTGACTAACCAGTATAATGGGGAGGGAACAAGAGTTTCCGCGAAGACTTGGTACGCGTTGGTGGAAAATGTTGTAGGCATGGATCCATATATTAGAAGGAAAATGTACCATAGAGCAATTCCACCCCAGATGAGGATGTGTTGGATTAAGGTGAAATAACTAACAGCAAGCGCCATTTGACAGTTCACGACCCAAACCACACATGTGTACATTGTTGCTCCCAGAATTGCATGGTCACCGGTTTTACCATCCTTATTGAAAGCTTGAGGATCTAGTACTCTTATGCAGATGAAGAAGATAATAACTGCACTGCAGATCCCATTTAACATCCATCCAATTATACGACGCCAACTGAAAAGGACATTCTGTATACCTTCTTGATACAGTATAGGAAACTGCCATAAAATACCCGAAAATAATTAGGATCAACATGAAAGCAACCTAAAGTTGTTTTTCGTGCTGTCGTTGACACAGCTATATTACAGCCATGTACAATAGCTACAAAAGTTAATGCTGCAGTCAAACCTCTCTATAACAACATCGTTCGTTCCGGATGTTTTTGGATGTTATAGCGAATTGTTGTTATAGAGAACATATATTATAACAAAACATGACATCTGGTTCCGCAAAAACTTGGCTTTTATAGTGAAGTGTTGTTATATAAGGATGCTGTTAATGAAAGGTCTGACTGTACAAGAGTTAAATAAAGTATCAGCACAGCGTGAAGCCGGAATTACCTTAAGACAATATCGAGCAGATACATCTTGATCAAAAACTCCCAAAGCAATCACCGGTAGTGATGTGAAGAATACGTTGTAACATGCCAGAAACCAATCATTATATGCAAGTTGTCCAGAAAATGATGCATACGACTCGTATAAGAAGAGAGTAAAACCGAATGCAACGTTTTTGTAGAAGAAGTAGCATATCTGCAAAGAAAAGAAAAGCCAGTTACAGCACCGCTCCACAAAGACTAGAAATAGTTTCTTTACACTTGAAACAATTCCATAGAAGGAAACAAGTTAGTTTTCGAGCAATATATATAAGGAAGAAATGAAGTAGCAAATAGATTACCATCGAAGAGATCCTTCTATAACACCAATGGCCATGTACTAAAAGCAAGCGCTCCAAAAATTGGAACTGAGCAATTGCAATATCACTTGACATAACAGCCTAACAAGTTTGAAAACGCCAGAAACAAGATTAAGAAACAAAATATTAGGACCGATGCAATAAGTAGAAATCTGTATTGCTGCAAAGGGAATGAGAAAATGTATATCTCTCACCTGCATTCCTTCAACACCACTAATTCCAATTCCAATATCAGCTTCTTGAAGCATTCCTACATCATTAGCTCCGTCTCCGATGGCCAAAGTTGTCTTTTTGGTCCCAAATTTAACAAGCCTTGTTACCTGTATATTCCAAAGATAGGTATGCTTAGGGAAGATCAAACTAAGGAAAGGAAAGATGAGACATTAAATTGCGGAAAAGATACAAGAGAGAAGGCCAAATGCCTCAAAATTTAATGCTAGCAGTTTGTTTTGGTTGTGAAGACAAGTTGTACTCACCAATGCCTTCTGTTTAGGTGATGATCGACAGCATATAACAGCGGCACATCTAATTGCAAGATCTAAAAACAACCTTTTTGTGTCATCTTCTAGAGCATATGTAAGAGATTTCCCATCAATGATCAAAGCAAATGCCTCTGTGCTTGAAGACGTAAGTAGAGCCTTCCCTTCTATAATTTGCCGTAGCACACTTTCCTTAGATGCCTATTAGAATGCGCGTAGCAAAAAGCATGTATTATTAGAGATGGCAAGGTAAGATTTCGATTGGTTAACTTCTAGTAAGGAATGTCGCTAAAACCATTTGTTTTTTACCCTGGAAAAATTACTCAAGCTTTCTAATAAAGGTATATATATGGTGGCAGAGGAAGAATAAAATAGGTATTTACCCTGGCAATAGCATTCTTTTCCCCTGTTTTCTCTATTGCTATAATATCAGGGTTTTCCAAGTTTACGATAATTTGCTTCATTCCTTGTCTAAGCAAACTACAGGCATAGCTGCAGAAAATATTATGGATAAAAGAAGATTAGACAAGCAATGCTTGAATCAAATAAGAAATTTAAAACTCATAACCAAATACTATACCCGATATTAATGGCTGTTTCCATCTTATCCCCAGTCAAAACCCATATCTTGATACCCGCTTGAGCAAGTTTGTCAATGCATTCAGGAACCTGCCAATGAACAACAGGAAAAAGAATCAGTAACACATTGAAATGGTGATTGGTGGGAAGCGAACTATGACTTAATAAAACTTACCCCTTGTTGTAGTTTGTCCTCAACGGCAGTGGCGCCTAAAAGAATCAACTCCTTTTCAATCTTTTCAGTTGCTTCATCGATCAATGCATCACGGTCTGCAGTGACTGAATTCTTGGCCTCTGAAAATTGCTCATTGAATACTTGGTATTCTTCCTTACTGATTTCGCGATAGGCCAGTATTAAGGTCCTCAAGCCTGCGTCAGCATACTCGTGTACATGTTCCCTTGTTTCCTCTTCAAATTCCCTTCCGCTTTTGGCGAGCCTTTCAAATATGACACTGCATAAACACCATAACCAGAAAGATATGATTAGAAGGGAAACGTAAACAAAATCAGCAACTAACGTAAGAATTTAAGGAATTTATGGTGCTTGTGAAGTTGCAGTTGAACTTACCTATCAGCACCTTTGCAAAGTAACAATATCTTTCCCGCCTCATCCTTTACTATTACAGACATCCTTTTTCTTGTACTATTAAACTCCAAAACATTCAAAATTCTA
The DNA here is from genome assembly GCA_032618575.1 of Nicotiana noctiflora. Taxonomy (NCBI): domain Eukaryota; kingdom Viridiplantae; phylum Streptophyta; class Magnoliopsida; order Solanales; family Solanaceae; genus Nicotiana; species Nicotiana noctiflora. The sequence goes on from JASVEL010011127.1 coordinate 76,409, forward strand.
TATGACCTGCAAATAAAGAAATCTACGATTACTTTTGATGTCCAAAATCTTGTGCTGCTTATAGCAAAAATTCAATATCAGGACAGTTTTATTTGCATTAAGATCTCAAAACGGCTTCACTCTGTGATCAAGCAAAGCTTTCATATAGGTAAAATATCATTTTAGTAGATCCACAATATTAGAATGTCATTGATACTAGGCTGTTTATGTTAAACATAAAATATCTCCAGGCAATGTATTCAAGTGTCAATGCGATGGAGAAACAGGTAAAAGACACACAGGACAAGTGAGATAAATGAAAGAACCAAATAAACAGAACAAAAGAGCTACGCTATGTTCTCACTTTGTCACCGTCTAAGATATAAATATAAAGAATCTTGTTCTAGGAGTATACTTTGCATTATATATAAAGTACTTACAGAGACATATTTGACGTTAACTAACCTCTCAACTTTCTTGCCAGATGCTAGATCCAACTCATGCACTGACACACTTGTTTGTGTCCTTTTGCATAATTCAAAGCCAATTTCTCTAGCTGCAATTACAAAGGCCGCCTCATCTGGAGATTCAGCTTCATATGAAATCTCCCTTGTACCTTCATCCACTTCTGGTATGACTGTATGACACACTGCTAATAAACGGAAGAATTTCTGTATGACATCTAAATGAGGTTCATGCACCCAACTCCCATTCATTATTCGCTCGTCAACAAAATTGAAGCCTTTAATATTAGACTTCCTTGTATTAACAGCAGAATCCTCCAACTTCTGATCATTTACCATCAATGAAGAACCATTTCTTTTAGCCAAAGCCCTCTCAACTTCTGTAATACCACGTCCATAAGCAGTTCCAGCCACTGAGCACTTGACAAACTCCATTGAATTACAAGTCAATGTTCCAGTTTTGTCTGAAAGTATTGTGTCAACCTGGCCAAGTTCCTCATTCAAATTTGAGGTGCGGGCATGTGCTGGTTTATCAGTTTCTTCATGATACATATGAATGTCCTGATTAATGAAGATAGTCTGAAGAACTTTAACAAGTTCTATGGACACATATAAAGATATCGGAATCAAGTAGCTATACAACATCACGGCTGTCAGAAAATGGTAAATTGCAGCAGCAGTAGCTCCATTGGGATCGAAATATATATCAGATTCATCAGGTCGTAGATACCACCTTTTACGTCCACCATTTAAGTCCTCTTTAGTCAGAATTCCAAAGCAAACTGATCCGACAAAGGACATAGTGAACAAAACTCCAAATAAGAAGTAAACGATTTTATCCATTTTCCTCTCAACTCTGCTTCTTTTTGAAGGAGGATCTGTCGCATTCTGCATTACCTTTGTGTCGTGACCAGTGAAGATAACAACCCCATATATGTAATCTGTGTTCCGCAATTTAGAGCCTCTGAGTAGCAATTGCTGGGGAGAAAGTGGATAATGTTTTTCTTCATATTCCATTGTTCCAACAAAAGTATATAAATTAGCATTAGGATCTTCACACTTAACAAAAGCCTTAAAGTCATCGAAGTGGGAATCTTCATGCAGTGATGAAGTCCCAACCAATGCTTGTTTCAGCTTCAAATTAGTCTCCCCATCAAGATTCATAGTTTCAACATAACAGACTGCATCTTCATAACTAGATGAAAGCAACAGTAAGTCTGCTGGAAAGAACTCATCCTTCTCCACCTTAATAATATCGCCAACTCTCAAATTCTTCCATTCTGTCTGATCAAAAACTCCATTTTCTTGATGTACTTTAACCTTCCTATTATTTACCTCAACATCCTGAAAGGAAAAAAATGGAAAGACAAATGATAATCGTATAAACTACCCGTATTTGTATACTGAAAAGGAGACTCCAGTGGTAACAATAAAATGTGAATGTATCATATTTGGCAGCACCAGATTAAATGCCAAAGCCTGAAATTAGACTTAATATTCTAAGACATAACAGTGGTATTGCAAAAAGGTACTTTTGCAATATTTGAACTTCTAAACAATTATTACCTAATTAACTGTAAATATCCTAGAATATACAGATATATAAAGAGCAGAACTCAACAACAACAACAATCCTGTATAATTATACAAGTGGAGTCTGGCGAGGGTAGTATGTACGAGACCTTACCCCTAACGTCTGATGTTTCTGAAGGACCCTCGGTCATGAAGACGAAACGAAACAATAGAACAGTAACATAAACAAAGGGCGGAAAGATAGTACTAGCAACCTAAGTACAAGAAAAATAGATGAAAAAAACAATGGCTAAAGAGCAGAACTCATTGACTCTAAATACCTGTTGCTTTCGACGCCCATCTTCGACGCCTTCTTTAACCATGGTGGCTCCAATGACAATAACAAGAGGAATAACAACAGCACTAGCAGCAGAATAAGGAGTCAATGGTGTGAAGGACAATATGGCAATGACAAGAAAGTAAAAGTTGGCCACCCTCCTGAACTGCTCAAACAATGACTTTGGAAAGAATGTTGCAGCTGTATACTTTGTAGTTCTTACATAATTTCCTGCATAATCTCTAATTCCAGCCTCAAAACAATTTGGTTCATTGCAATATACCACTCTTGAATATCCTGGCCCTCCAATCTGTGAATGATCATCACCTAAAAATGATGCTTCCCCACATTTAAATGAGTAAATCTTGCTAAACTGTATCCTTTTCCTTCTACCTGTCTTCATTTTTATCCTTATCTTTGTCTATCACCCAAATTCCAATCAGAATAAAGAACCAAATTAAGGTGGAAAAAAAGAAGAAATTATTTAGTTTTTCCAGCAAGGCAATGGAGTTTTTCAAGAAGAACCCTTTTTCAATTGCCCAGAAACAGAACTCCTCCTAGAAAATCAAAACTTTCTCACACCCACCAAAGAATAAATGAATAATATATTCAAAGAACAGAACCCCAGATAAATGCTTCCCAAAAAAATAGCTTTAAAACCCAACCACTATAACTTGCAGAAACAAATGGGAAGATAAAAATTAATCTTACCCTCAAAAAGCTCTAGTCTTTATAATGACCAAGAAATACAAACATACACTTATGAAGAAAGAAAATGAGACTGTTGACTTCAAATTTATGTATGGTAAAAAGTTGAACAGTGGCAAGAAAAACAACGTGGGACGAAATGTTAACTTCTAATTTGGTTGATCTCCTTTGGCCTTAAAGACTTTGAATAATGACTTGGAGCTTCCTTCTCTCTCTCTCTCTCTCTCTCTCTCTAATGGAGTAAGTTGACTTTACTTCAATTTTGATTAACTTTAAAATCCCAGATTAATTATTCCTTAAAAGAATATAAATTGACATCAGATAATGTCCTAAAAAAACTTGCAACTTGCTCTCATCATATATACTTGCAAATCCAAAGAAGAAAATATACAATAAGATGATTAATGGAAAAAGAAACTTTTCGCGGGAAAATTTCTAAAGAATATTTGTTGTTGTTGATTCTTCCATTTATGGGTCTTGGTCTACTCTCCGTACTTGTCCGGAAGTTTCATAGAAAGCTAATACAAAAAAAAAGGTAGTGTATATTTTATTTATTATTTAAATGTGTATATAATTAAACACCATTAAATTTTTGTGATCGGTTGGTAACTACTCCTATATTATTAATCAGAGACCTTAAATTCGAGCCTCAAAGCAAGTACCTAATATCGGGTGAGAAACAAAGTAACAATTGCAGCTGTAAGTTTTACAGAGGTGGAGACAATGTTAGAATATGAATAATGTTAATCTGCATATGAAGACATAAGTATAGTTTAATTAATCTAATTTGTACGTAAATATATATATATCAATGTAGCAGTATTATTCGAAAAGATATTCCAAATATGTGATGACAAAAAATATTAGGTAACACGTCCCACTTGTAACAGTATACTTAAAGTTACACGGAGGTGAAGAGAAAATAATTTACATACTATCTTTGTCCAGATAATTGTAGCAGTATATTAATAAATGAAGTGTCACTGGGGTGAAGACAAAAACATACATATTTTATCTTAATCTGGATATAATTAACAAATCAATATAGAAATAGACTAAAAAAGAAATTTCACAGAGGTGATGTCTGAAATACAGTAGACATAGTTATCGTAGTCGGTGTAGCATATACTGTAGATTTATTTAAATTTAAAATATAAAATAATAGAGGTTAAGACAAAACTACAACATAATTTCTCTTACTTTGAATACAAAAACAGATTATTGCTACAGTATATTAAAAAACAGAATCTTCATGGATGCAGGTGAAGACAAAATGTAGTAAAATAATTAAAATATATGCTAGCGCGCAGTACATAAATACGGATCTTTATAGCAACATAATGTAGAAATTAAGTTTCAGTAAAGGTGAAGGCGATATATATATATATATATATATATATATATATATATATATATACTTGAAAAAGGAAGTTTCACATAGGTGTAATAAAAAAAACAGTATACAATTTATATGTACAAACACAGATCAAGAACAAGGCAAAAAAGAAGGTGCCTATAATTTATGTTAACAACTATTGTAGAATATCAACACCAAAAACATATACTAGTATATTCTACATTTGTCTGCATACAAACATACGGCTTGAAAAGAAGACACAGAGACAGAGGTTAATACAACAAAGGAGAAGTATAATTTAAGTCATAAATATGTTTTATTTATTTAAATTTTGTTAACTTAAATTTGTGTAGTCAATATCTGATTTTGACACGGCGGATTCTTGTATTTTTTTTAAATAAATTTATATTTTATAGAGTAGTAACTAGTAAAGTGCGTGGCAAATGACATGTTACAATCCGCTCCGAAAATTTAACATTTCATTCATTTGTATTTTCGGAACAATTCACACAAAATTTAATTATAGATTTGCAGCTTTACAGTTATAGTTGTGAGTAAGATTCAATTACTTTGAAATTAATAAACATAAATAATAATCTAACATATAAAAAAAGAGCAGTTTCACATGGGCCAAGATATTTATCTTAGTCCATACATATACATTATATATATGTGTCTATATATGTAAAAAATAAAAAATAATCGTATTTAAAGTCTAAAAGATGTGGAAACATGGCGAGGAGGGCGCGACGTGTTAATGAAGAGTCAAAACTCCTTTACCACAATTCAATACTATATTAGCATTAAAATCCACGTACCTCACATGCATGATTAAATATTGTTTTACGTGTCTTTTTCCGTTTAGTTGTTCGGATATTGTACGTTGGATACAAGAGAAAATTAAAAACATATATATCCTTTTAATTTAAGAGTACATATAGCAATTATGTTAACTATGCAAATATTAGTACCAACATTTCAACAAATTACTGAATACCATTCCATCAAGTCTCAATTTATGTGATGATGGTGCTTGATTATGCATTAAGTTTAACAAGGAAAGAAAGCATTTATTTATGATCTAAAATAAATAATAAATATGTATAGCTATAAGCTAAGTCATCTTATTAATTAAGAGTAAAATAAAAATTTAAAGTTTAATATATATTTACTAGATATAAAGAGATGTTATTTTTCTTTTGAGACTGTCCAAAAAAAATCACATAAATTGAATGGAAAAAGTATTATATTACTACTGCTTGCATTTTTTTACTCCATACATATGCCCCATTTTATGTGTTATAGTTTGAATTTGAGAGTCAAGCTTCTTAATTTTGACTGTAAATTCAAATATAGAAGCTTTAAAAATTTTAAAATAAAATTTACTTGTTTAGTAAAATTATGTAAAAAAAAAATTATAAGCTACAATAATTATAAATAATTAAAAAAAATTAAAAGCCGGAGAAAGTTTGTTTGACTCATAAAAACATAACACCGGCATATAAATTAGGACGGATGAGTAATTAGTTACATATATGTCACGAAAGGAGTATTTTGTAGATTAAAATGTACTTGACCCAAGTCAGTCATTTACTCTAAACCTCAAGAGTATAATTTATTCCCTTTTAGTTTCTTGTGTTTCCCGCACCCTCACTTGATTGGTCACAAAAACTGAATAAACTGAATTTTAATTATCAACTGATTTACAATGGTAATAATTTTAATTTATAGCATGATTAGAAACATAATGACAAGTCTGTAATAATGGTGACGATTTAGCTATATATCTTTCACTTAGTTGTATGACTCACTCTACTTACATTTATATTCACAACGGCGTTATTGAATTTCAACCGATCCTACAGTCAAAGTTAATACTGAATTATTTTATTTGTCATGTAAAATGTATTGTAATTAATTAATCTCGAGCCTGCTCCAAATAATTAGGATACAGGCATGATTAAAGTTTCATCGTGGAAAGCAATATGAATATCTAAAGTTGAAATTTCAACGAAATGACGCTAATTCTATGTTTCACGTTTGTGTGTGAATATATAAAATATGAATACTTTATAGGTGGACTGAATTAATTGTGAAGTATGAATGCTTTAAGATATATTGGCCAACACTGCCGATGAGGGAACAACGTTAGTCAAAACTCCATTATTTATTAATACTTACTCTTTTCGAATCAAATTCCACGTGGTTCACATTTATGATTAAAATACTATCTTACGAGCATTTTTTCCATTTAGTCGTTCGCCTGATACGCGTTTGTTTGGACAAGAGAAGATTAAAACTTATATTTTTCTTAATTTATTAAGGAAAAATTTCACATAAGAACAATTGAGATTTCTATTTTTTAATTTTATAGCATATATTTTAATTACAACTAACTAGCCCAAAAATAATAGGCTAAGATTCAAACCTATTGGAGTTAAATTCTGAATCTTAACCTATTATTTTGGGCTAGTTGGTTGTAAATTGAAATATAGGCTATAAAATTGAAAAGTATGGATAACAGTTATTTTTCCGAAAATATATAAGTTGCATTCAATAGTTGTCCGAAAAAGTCATTACACGCTTAACCTTTAGGGATGACCTATTAACCTTATATTCTTATTTTTGGTGAAACTAATATGTTACGATCCAAAATTTCTACCGTCGGAATCGTAATGACGCCTAACATTCACTTGCTAGGCAAGCCAATGATAGAAAAAATTATCCATTTTTGATAATTTAAATTAAATAATGAGAAAGAGCTAAAATAACTGCAATAATTCAAAGTAAAGTGTGGAAGCTACAACAACTAAAATATATAATATAACCCTATAACTGGTGTCAAGAGTGCACGAGCTACCAGAGTAGCACAAATAATGGTCTGAAGAAAATTGAAAGCTGTCTGAAAGAAAGTACGCAACTAAATAAAAAAAAGGACTCTAGGAGCGGCAGACATTGAGCAATTGTACATTGAGTCTTTGCAACGCTGATCAATCCAAGCACGCTAATAGCCGCCGCTGGGAGTGACTCAGAAATCTGCACAAGAAGTGTGATCACATCAAATACACACACACACACACATATTTTGTGACACACAACCCGATCAGCACAATATCAGTATCATAATTCACCCTTATTTCACCGTATGAATCCACCCTTATTTCATCTGTTGCGGAGTACAACTCGATCCTACCATATCAATCAACCCTAATTTTACGTGTTGTGGAGTGCAACTTGATCCCACCGCATAAGTACAAATTCATCCTTATTTCGTCGTGTCAATCCAACCTTATTTTACCTGTTGCAGTGTGCAACCCGATCCTACCATATCAGTACCAAATACTTAATGAGTACAGTCAAATCAATAATTCAAATCACAAAATCCTCTACGATCAATGAATAAAGAGCTGAACCAGAAAAGAAACCCTTTACAACATGACAATTAACATAAGTAATACTACACAACAAAACATGCCCAGTAAATTAAAATTAGTATGTACAAGTAAGCCAATTAAGTAAAGTAGCAGCAAATCATGAAAATATAAAAAGATCTAACATTGTTAACAGGAGAAACACTAATTAATAGGCAACAAATAAGCATGGAAGGCATGTAGAGCATATAACATTTAAGACAGTGAAGGAGAGAATTAAGAAAAGCGAAAATAAATCAAGGAAAACAAGTAATTCGGCAGGGTATCAGCACTCGTCACCTCGCATATACGTTGCAGCGCATGGAATTCACATAGAACATAGTTCGAGGGTTCTTAATTCTCTGAAATCAAGGTAAAACTCAATACTTACCTCACTCCGCATTCAATTCAGAGCTCTACCGGGGCCTTTTTCTAAGAATCCGCCTCGAAATCGCTCGTATCTAACCAAAATTGACTCAATAATATCAAATATTACTGAAGGAATCAATTTAAAGCATAAATTAAGATTTTTCAAACTTTCCCCCAAAAAATCAAAATCAACCCTGACCCTACTTGATCAAAACCTGAAATTCGGGCCAAAACCCAATTACCCATTTATCCCGAGCCTGGTTATGTAATATGTATCGAAATCCGGCTTCTAGTTGACGTATAAATCATAATTTTATAAAAATCCCTAATTCTATCCAACCCCAATTTCTACCATGAAGAATACTAGATTTACGGTGAAAACCTTATGAAATGTAATGGGTAAATAAAAAAAGTAGGTTAGAATCACTTACCAATTAATTGGGGAAGAAAAACTCTTGGGAGAATCGCCTCTAGGGCTCTCTAGTTTTGTAATTTGAAAGAATGAGTGAAATCTCATTTTTGGTCTATTTTTAATCATTGGGCATCATGTGTTCATCGTATTTGTATGAAAGTCGACGCGGTCACGAAGAGCAAAGCCTCATTGGCTTACACCATCATGAGAGATTACATGCGTTTGTGAAGCTTTAGCCCTCATAACCTCCACGTTCACGAGATTGTGCTTGCATTCTCATAATGTAACCTCAAATCCCAAGCCTAGCCTAGCTAATGCTATGCGTTGGTGTGCGACTTGCCGTGTTTGCGTAGAGCAGGCCCCCCAACGCTCCGTGTTTGCGACCAAGGTCTCGTATTCGCATAAAATAAAATCCTCCCCCAGCCCAGATCTCCTTTGCGATTGTGAGGATGTCTTCGCGATCGCGAAGCACAACACTCCAAATGACAACTGAAGCTAAAAAACCAGATTTTCTAAGTTTCAAATCATCTATAGCCTATCTGAAATTCACACAAGCCCTCGGGACTCCAAACCAAATATGCACATAAGTTCAAAAATCTTTTATGAACTAGTTCGCGCGATCAAAACATAACACCTGAAATATGAATCACACACCAAATCAAATGATTTTTTCAAGAAAACTTTACAACTTTTATTTTAAAAACTGGACGTCCGAATCATATCAACCCAACTTCGATTCTCACCAAATTTGATAGACAAGTCATAAATACAGTAATAGACCTATACCATATTCCAGAACCAAAATATGATCCCGATATCAATAAAGTCAAATATTGGTCTATTCTTTAAAATCATAAAACATTTTAGCTTTCAAATTTCAACAAAAACCGATAACACGAGCTAGGGACCTCCGAATACAACCTAGGCATACGCCCAGGTCCCAAACCATGATACGGACCCACCGGAACCGTCAAAACATGAATCCATGTCTGTTTTCTCAAAAGGGTGACAAAAAATCTAATCAAATAGATTTTTTTAGGTAAAATTTCATATTTTATCAGTCTTTAACATAGAAGCCCTCTGGAAAAATACCTGGTCTGCATACATAAATCGAGAAAGATGTAAAGAAGCTATTGGAGGATTTAAAATACAAAATTAGGTTCCAAAACTCTAGATGACCTATTGGGTCATCACATAATACCATCCCAAACGATGATGCGGGAAAAATCAAATATAAAAAAAACGAGGCACGTTTGAAGCCTAAAAGATAAAATAAATGTGACTCACTTTTTGCATTTTTACTACTTTATTATTTGTCATGACCCAAAATTTTAATCACGGGACTATGATGGCGCCTAACATCTGATTGTTACCTAAGCCAACATTAGCTAAATAGTTATTCAATTTAATAGTATAACAGCAAAAGTTAAGAATATAAGTTTGAAATACTTTATAATATAATAAGATAAAATCAATGTAGTCTAGTCTAAATCCAGAAGTTGGTGTCTCAAGTGCATGGGCTGCTAAAAGTAAAAATAGGGTATGTTCAAAATGAAATAAATAATGAATAGATAAAAATGAGAATTTTGGGTTTGCAAACGCTGTACTTCTCAACTTCAAGTCTCCTCAAATGATGGTCCGAGCAATCTACACTAAACATCGCTAGAATCAACACCGGAATTTTCAAAAAAATAATAAATATATAGTATGAGTATAATCAATCACATGTACTCTATAGTGTTAAGCGTAACCTCGACGAGGTAGTGACGAGGTTATGTCAGGCACTCACAGAAACCCTGTATTAGTATAAATAGAAAATAATAACGGAATAGAGGAAAATCAATTAACATGAAAATTTGAACAATAAATACATAAGAGAGGGCCCCAGAATATCATCAATACTCATTTCACAACATAATATAGTAATAGAATCAACAACCAAGAATAACCATAATATAACTTCTTCGTCGCGACGCACAACCTGATCCACACACAATAACAATACTGTTGTGGCATGCCACCCGGTCCACTCACAATAACAATATTGTTGAGGTGTGCAACTCAATCCCATATGTATAATCTCAATACCATTGTAGCGTGCAACCCGATCCCAGTATAAACTCAATATCATTGCACCATGCAACTCGATCCTTATATAAACTCAATACCGTTGTGGCGTGCATTCCAATCCTAATTATAATGTATATGTACAATAATATAACCAACTGCCAAATTAGCCATTCACCCTCAAGCCCGATTATGTAATTTATTGCAAAATTCGACCTCAATTTGAGGTCTAAATCTCAATTTTATAAAATTTTTAATTTCTACCCAAATCCCTAATTTCTACCATGAAAATCCTAGATTTGATGTTGAAATCCTGTGTAAAGTAATGGGGAATTAAAAGAAAGTTGATTAGAGTTGCTTACCAATAACTTTGGGAAGAAACGTCTCTTGAAAAATCACTTCTAGAGTGTTTAGGGTTGGTAAATGGTGTAAAAATGAGGTAAGTCTCGATTTTCCCCTCTTTTACCTAGCTACAAATGTCGTATTTGCGAATAATTATTCACAATTGCAATAGACGCAAACGCGAGACACTGATCGCAAATGCGAATAGTGTATTAGGTGTACAACTGTTACAAATACGACAAAACCTTCACAATTGCAATGGCCCCGTGATCGCAGTTGTAAAGTTTTCTGCCTCGAGTCTTAGGTCGCAAAAGCGACCCAAAAGATCGCGAATACGAACTCCTAGAGTTCGCAAATGCGAAATTCCAACCCACCAGACCCTTGTTGCAAATGCCATTATCATTTAACCATAAAAGTGAGCTCGCAAATAGCCAGATCTCGCAATTGCAAGAACTGCAGACTCGACACACCAACAGTTAGACCAACAATCCCCAACTCGTCTAAAATCCATTTGAAACTCATTGCGCCCATCGGGCTCCAATTCAAACATGCAAACAAGTATAATAACATCACATGAACTCTCTTGCGTGATTAGATCACCCAAATAACATCTAAAACGACTAACTGAACATTAAAACGAATGAAATTTAAAAGAGAAACTCAAGAACAACTAGAATCGTATCTAAGCATCCGAATCATATCAAACAACCTTCGAATTGTATAAAATTTTGTAGAAGAATTTCAAATAACCAAATGGACTTATATCAAGTCCCAAAATCAAAATTTGAACCCATTAATAAAAATGTCAACCTACGGTTGAACTTAGCAAATTTTCAAACCTTCAAATGACTAGCTTTCGAAAAAATGAGTCAAATAAATCTAGGGACATCCAATTTTAATTTTGGACATACTCCCAAGTGCAAAATCACAATACAAATCTATCAGAATCGTCAAAATATCGATCCGAGGTCATTTACAAATAATGTTGACCGTAATCAACTCAAGTTTTTTAAGTCAAATATCATATTTTCTTTAAATTTTTACGCAAAACCGTTTCATAAAGCGACACGGACGACACATGCAAATCAAAAATCTTCAAACAGATCTAATAGAGGTCTAGAAACAAAACAAAATAAAGGCTAGTACTTAAAACTTCCTATCGGGCCGTCACATAATTTCACTAAAATAAGAATATGGGGTAATATATCGCACAAAATAGTTAATCGTGTAAGTAATTTTTCAGACAATTATAGGGTGCAACTTATGTATTTTTTCTATTATTTAGCCATCATTAAGTGACATATCGTAAAAGGTTAGGTCGAAACACATTTTATACATTTTTCGTTTGTGTAAACACTGGTTTGTGAATTTGTGAAAAAGTGTATGATTTCTTCAACATGTGTATATTCGAAGGGGAAGAGAAGACGTAAGAATTAAACTAGGAATAAGAAATCTGTTATAAAATAGAGACCGTAAAGTAAAGACAAGTATAGAGAGAGAGTGATATATTATTCGAATTCAAACTGATGTACATAATGAAATGAAAACCCTTCTATTTATAGAAGAAAGGAAGTTGCTGTGTAAGCTGCTACCGCAAGCTGCTGTGTAAGCTACTACTGCAAGCTGCTGTGTAAGCTGCTACTCCAAGCTGCTGTGTAAGCTACTACAAGCTGGTGTGTAAGCTGCCACTATACCCGATATGGATAATCTTCTACCGAGGGTAATGTTTATCCATAACATGGTACCGAAATGATAAGCTTCTTCAGGAGGCTTATTTCCAATAGAGTACTAAATAGATAAACATATTTACGGCGGAGTCACATACGGATAAGCTTCTTCGGGAAGCTTATTTACAACGGAGTATGAACATCCATAATATAATATATTTATAACACTCCCCCTTGGATGTTCATTAAAAGATAATGTGCCTCATTAAAACCTTACTAGGAAAAGCCACGTGGGAAATATCCTACTGGAGGAAAAAGAGTACACATATTTAGTAATACGCATTGCTAGGTGCCTCATTAAAAACCTTATAAGGAAAACCTCTTGGGAAAAAACCTTAGTAAAGGGAAAAAGAGTGCATCGCATATTTTACTCCCCCTGATGGAAACCTTGTTTCAAATATTTGAGTCTCCGCATTCCAATCTTGTATACCATCTTCTCAAAAGTTGAAGTTGGCAAAGATTTAGTGAATAAATCTGCTCGATTATCACTTGAACGGATTTGTTGCACATCAATGTCACCATTTTTCTGAAGGTCATATGTGTAGAATAATTTTGGTGAAATGTGCTTTGTTCTATCTCCTTTTATAAATCCTCCCTTCAATTGGGCTATGCATGCAGCATTGTCTTCATATAAATTGTGGTTATTTTTTCACATTCCAAACCACATTTTTCTCAAATAAAATGAATTGTTGATCTCAACCATACGCATTCCCTATTTGCTTCATGAATAACTATTATGTCAACGTTATTTGAAGAAGTAGCAACAATAGATTGCTTTGTGGAGCGCCATGATATGACAGTACCTCCATACGTAAATACATATCCGGTTTGAGATCGAGCTTTATGGGGATCAGATAAATAACATGCATCTGCATAACCAACAAGATCTGCACTATCTTTGTTAGCATAAAACAAACCCATATCAAGAGTTCCCTTTAAATATCGCAATATATGCTTAATCCCGTTCCAATATCTCCGTGTAGGAGAAGAACTATATCTTGCTAGTAAATTAACAGAAAATGCTATGTCAGGCCTTGTAGCATTAGCAAGATACATTAGTGCACCAATTGCACCGAGATACGGTACTTCGGGACCAAGGAGTTCCTCGTCCTCTTCTGGAGGTCGGAACACATCCTTATTCACTTCAAGTGATCGAACAACCATTGGTGTACTCAATGGGTGTGCTTTGTCCATGTAAAAGCGTATTAAGATCCTTTCTATATAGGCAGATTGATGGATAAAGATCCCTTCTGCTAAATGTTCAATTTGCAGACCAAGACAAAGTTTTGTCTTTCCAAGATCTTTCATCTCAAATTCTTTCTTAAGATATTCAATTGCCTTTTGGAGCTCTTATGCTGGAGTCAACATAAACAGCAAGTATAATAAATTCTGATGCCATTTTCTTTATAAAAATGCGTGGACAAACAACATCATTTATGTAACCTTCTTTCAGTAAATATTACTAAGGTGATTATACCACATGCGCCCGGATTGCTTTAAACCGTACAAAGATCTTTGTAATCTAATTGAATACATTTCCTGAGATTTTGCTTCAGGCATTTTAAATCCTTCGGGGATTTTCATATAAATTTCATTATCAAGTGAACCGTACAGATAAGCTGTAACTACATCCATTAGATGTATTTCAAGCTTTTCATGTAGTGCTAAACTTATGAGATATCGGAATGTTATGGCATCCATAACAGGTGAATATGTTTCATTAAAATTGACTCCAGGTCTTTGTGAGAATCCTTGTGCAACAAGGCGGGCTTTATATCTTTCAACTTCATTTTTATCATTACTTTTTCGCACAAAAATCCATTTATGACCAACTGGTTTTATACCAGCAGGTGTTTGGACAACTGGTCCAAATACCTCTCTTTTAGCAAGTGACTTCAATTCTAATTGAATTACCTCTTGCCATTTTGGCCAATCAGATCTTTGTCGAGATTCTTTGACAGATCGAGGTTCAAGATCCTCACTATCTTTCATAATATTAAGTGCGACATTATATGCAAAAATATTGTCCACCACTATTTCGGAACGATTTAAATTAATCCCATCACCGGTCGAACTTATCAAAAGTTCTTCACTTACATGAGCTTCGGGTTCGTTGATTTATTCAGGAATCTCAGAACTAATTAGATCTTGTGTCTCTTCGGGAGATACCTTCATAGTATCATTTTGATCATTTGCCGATTTTCTTTTTCGAGGATTTCGATCCTTAGAACCCAGAGGCCTACCACGCTTCAGGCGTGCTTTAGGTTCACTAGTTCTTATGCTAGTAGATGGTCCTACTAGAACATCAATTCGGATAGGCACATTCTCTGCAGGGATATGTGACTTAGTTATCCTTTTCAAATCAGTAAATGCGTCTGGCATTTGATTTGCAATATTCTGTAAATGGATGATCTTCTGGACCTCCTGATTACATATAGGGGTACGTGGATCAAAGTGAGATAATGATGAAACTTTCCACATAATTTCTCTTTTGATTTCCTTTTTCTCTCCCCCTAATTGTGGGAAATTTGTTTCATCAAACCGACAATCTACAAATCGAGCAGTAAATAAATCTCCTGTCAATGGTTCAAGATAGCGAATAATAGAGGGTGATTCAAACCCGATATATATTCTTATCCTTCTTTGTGGTCCCATTTTACTGCACTGTGGTGGTGCTACTGGCACATATACAACACATCCGAAAATTCGTAAATGGGCAAAATTTGGTTCATGACCAAAAACTAATTGTGACGTAGAATATTTATTATAATGTGTCGATATGAGATGGATAAGTGATGCTGCATGAAAGATAGCATGGCCCCAAACAGTAGTGGGCAATTTCGTTTTCATAAGTAGTGGTCTTGCTATCAATTGTAGGCGTTTAATAAATGACTCTGCAAGGCCATTTTGAGTATGAACATAAGCTATAGGATGTTCAACTTTTATCCCAACTGATAAACAATAATGATCAAAAGCTTGAGATGAGAATTCTCCAGCATTATCGAGGCGAATAGCCTTTATAGGATAATCTGAGAATTGTGCCCTTAATCGAATTATTTGGGCTAATAGCTTTGCAAACGCGAGATTGCGAGTTGATAATAGGCACACATGAGACCATCTTGAAGATGCATCTATTAGGACCATAAAATATCTAAACAACCCACTTGGTGGGTGAATAGGTCCACATATATCCCCATGTATAAGCTCTAAACAGGTAGGGGATTCAATGCCAACCTTCATTGGTGATGGTCTAGTGATCAGTTTGCCTTGATAACAAGCATCACAAGAAAATTCGTCATTCGTAAGAATCTTCGGGTTCTTTAACGGTTGCCCACTCGAATTTTCAATAATTCGTCTCATCATTATTGATCCAGGATGGCCCAAACGGTCATGCCAAAGCACAAAGGTATTTGAATCCGCAAACTTCTGGTTTACGATAGAGTGTGCTTCAATTGTACTAATTTTTTGAATAGTATAAGCCAGAAGATAAAGTTGGTAACTTTTCTACAATGCATTTTTGGCCAGAAATATTCTTTGTAATACAAAGATATTCCATGTTCATTTCATTTATTGTCAACGGGGAACCAAGTCCCAACACATACCAACTCCCATAGACCGAAGGGTCAAGAGTCATGAGCCTCTAATGAACATTAGTGTAATAAGAATTACAACTAACTTAGTACGGAAAGAAAGACAACATGAAATGAAATGACAGCTAGAAGGGGAGTCAGGTCCTGCGGACTCTGCAGCTGCCTCAACTGTCCCGCACAATGCCTCTGAGCGGCTACCGAATCAGGTTTGCTGAGAGGTACCTGGATCTGCACACAAGGTGCATGGAGTAAAATGAGTACTGCCAGACTCAGTGGTAATAAACAAGGGTAAGACAGCGTACATAAGAAATCCACAGTAAAGCACAATGTAAAGCTATACCAATACCCTGTAACAGTTCATTACCAACAGTAGAGAGCCAACAATATTAGCAACAAGTACAACAACTAGCAGATGTAGCTAAATGCAATGCAATGCATGAAATGACCGCTAGGACGCGTAGCCCGATCCAATTTGGATACTCGTGCTCACTGTGGGGGTTCAGACTCCGGAGGGGCTCCTACAGCCCAAGCACAATAATACTACGTCATGCAGTCCGATCCATCATATGTACCGCTGCGGCGCGCAGCCGGATCCACTACCAGTCAGCTACTATCCAAATGCAGGCTCGCATGCTCGAAAGTAGTTTTGAAAACTCTTTTATCATTTTTCAGTTGAAAACTGTAATATCAAGTTCCAGAGATTGGAAATAGCATGATAACAGAAATAGCTATGGGCTGGTAGTAAACTAGCATGTCAATATCACAAGAGAATGATAACGATCCTCGCGGGATCCAATACTGGCTCACAGTCCACAAGTATACTCAACCGTCCAAAAAGGAGGTTTAACGGCTCAAGAGTAGCCAATATCACAATATAGTATGCAACCATCCGAGAAGGAGGTTCGACGGCTCAAGAATAGCCTAATATCATAACACAGTAACAACAGGTCGGACTAAGCTATAGTCCCCAATTCACAATCGACCCCGCACTCACAAGAGAGTACGTGTCTCGCCGCTATACAATATTACAAAGTAGTATACCGGGGTTTCAAACCCGCTGGTCATCACCCACATCTATTACTAACCTCAATACAGTGCGACGACTACTCCGCGATGCCCTTGCCACGAGAATCAAGCTCCGCACGTCTTGAATCTTATCAAATATAGTAAATACACATCAAATTAGACCAATGGAACGATACCCGGTCAAAACAACTCAATTTACATCAAAATTCCCAAAGTTGCCAAAACCCAACTTTCGGTACGCTTCTCAAAAAATTATAAAAGTCACATATTCAGAACTCTCATCTCGATACGAGTCTAAGCATATAAGGTTTACCAAATTCGGACTCCATTTGCCCATTCAAAACCTTGATTTTCTAAAGTTCAAGCCTAGGGCTAAATCTTCCATAAATTACCCCAAATTCCTCCATTTTCATGATATAATTGCATAATATTATCAATACTAATCATAGTTTAAGTCCATAGTTGATTACCTGATGATTTTCCTTGAGTTTCTCTTCAAAATCGCCCAAATCGCCTCTAAATCCGAGACCCAAATATGTGAAATGTTTCTGAAATTTTCTAACTTCTGATACAATTAACCCTCTGCGATTTTCGCTTCTGCGGTCCATTTCCGCCTCTGCGACCAATTGGTCGCTTCTACGAACCCAGGCCTATTTGGACATTTCCGCTCCTGCGAGCCACGGACCGCTCCTGCGTGTTCGCTCCTGCGGAAATTCTTCCGCTCCTGCAGGATTTCCCGCTTCTGCGACTAGGAGTCCGCTTCTACGGACTCGCTTAAGCGGCTACCCTTCCGCTTATGCGATCCTTCACCTCATGGCCCTAGACCGCTTCTGCGGCTCACCTTCCGCACCAGCGGTGCCGCCCCTGCGGGCCAAGCTCCGCTTCCGCAATCCACAGTGCTTCCGCGCTCCCATGTCCGCTCCTACGGACTCGATCCTGCACCCCCCATTTCCACAGAGGAGCGAAAACAACAGAACCAGAACACAAGTCTGCAATTTTTCCATGTTTCCTCCCGTTTGGCCATCCGAAAATACCTCGAGGCCCCCGGGACCTCATCCAAACACACCAACACATCCTAATACCTTATTCGAACTTGTTCCAATCCTCAAAACACATCTAACAACATCAAAACCCATAATTCACATCTAATTCAAGCCTAAATTCCCTAAAACTTTCCAAATTACACATTCGATCTAGAACCTGACCAAACGACATCCGAATGACCTCAAACTTTGCGGGCATATCCAAAATCACATGACGAAGCTAAAGAAATTGTCGGAATTCCATTCCGACCCCCGGATCAAAATCTCACCTACCGTTCGGATTTCGCCAAAATTCAACCTTAGCCAATTCAAGTCTATTTCTACACCGGACCTCCGAATTCAATTCCGATCGCTCCCCTAAGTCAGAAATCACCTCCCGGAACTACCCAAATCATCAGGATCCGATTCCAAGCCCTGTAACTAAATAGTCAACTCCAGGTTGACTTTTCACATTCAAGTTTCCTTCAAAAAGGCTATATGCCTTATTTTTCATCCAATTCACTCCTAACTCACCCGATAGACTCTAACACTGATATAAAAGCATAAAACATATAATTACAACATAACGGGGTGGTAATTCTCGTGACGACGGACCGGGTCTTCACATTCTCCCTAACTTAAGCAAACACTCGTTCTCGAGCGGACCCAAAGTTGTATTAGAAGCAACCCAATAGCTGAATGACCTTACCAAGAATATATTCGGACGATCCCACGTCACCCTATCTCTCATAAGTCCGAAAACACCATACATCTGAAATCTCACGGACCACCTGAACCATAAACCACATTGCACCTCCGAAATCATATCCCAATTGCCAATCCCATGCATATACTCAGGATACACTAGAATCCACTGCAATAAGCCATACTCACCACTCTGAGTGAGATCATATAATGTATCAAAGAACCCAATCACTCAAGACGATAGTCTCTAATCACAACAATTCCCCACGAAAACCAAATACTAACTGAAAACCTTTTTCATTAGATAGAGTCTTATTCCAACACCTTCATATCATGCCCACGGCAACCGAACACACTATATATCGAACCCATCTCTCAGGTCAACCATTCATGAGTCCATTTCCCTTTTAACTGATACCACAACAAATTTTGGACCCAAATCACGGTATTACCTTTTTAACCAATTGAAATCACATATGCTCGCTCTCCATGATGACTCCAATGATCATTTCGATTATAACACACCGCACTGGTGATATGTCACCTCAAACACCGGCCTAAGCCGTGACGAGCATAACACAGGCTCCAATAGAGACATCCGAACATACTCAAGTCATGACAACTATCTTCAACAAGAGAGCTGTAATTCAATTCCTCTATGCCATCATAACATAGAACTGAGATCGTGTCTCGCATTATAGAAATAGAGTACCTGAACCCTCCTCGAGAGGTCATAACGTCACGTGGCCTTGCCACGATTCTTGATTCTATCCAAACACTATTACTCATGAAGCACCTCAAGCTACCAATCTCAAAACGGTTAGCCACGCACAGATCTAGGTCTTGAACCTAACCAATCAACCTCACCCACGGTGAAACAATTAACGTATGCTATCAAATCCTGAAAGGACACAAACGATGTGCCATTCACCGAGCAATACTTAATACGGACTTTTCCTCAGAAGCCAGGAGGTATTGTATACCAGGTAACATATTACTAACTCTATTTTCACATTACACTATTGCGGCGCACAACCCGTTCCAATAACATACCCGTGGCGGCGTGCCACCCGATCCATATACCATACCTATGGCGGCGTGCCACCCAATCCTGATACCATACATGTGGCGACGTGCCACCCGATCCAAATACTATACCTGTGGCGGCGTGCCACCCGATCCACGAATACATCTAGCAAAGGGAATGCACATCGAGTCAAGTTGCTCATTGCAACAAACATATATACATAGCCTCAAGCTCGGCCACATGAAACGCATCCGACAAAGTTCCTCAATACTGGAGCTGAATCAATGGTAGATACCTCTACACTGACATCCGCCACGAAGGCCCAACTGACAAAGCAATACCTACCAGCAGTCCGCTGGTCCTGAGGTACAACTACCCCGCTGGAGCATACTCTGATGCACTATGCTACGCAATTTATGCCATTCTACCATAGTCTATATCACATTAGTCTAGTCAACCTGACCCATGACAACCAGTCAGCAATCAAGTATCAAAATCCGAATTCGTCATATCAAGTTGAGAAAGAGCCACTAAGGCTTCCGAATTCCAATATTCACAAAATTTTGCCGATACACATGATATACAACCACTGCATAGGCGGACTAACGAGAACGTCTAGTCTCTAACACATATATAACACATGAATCACTATGCCTGATTCCACTCTCCACCGTACGAGTACATAACACACATCAAGCATCCATTCATACCACGTACGCCATTCAGAAATTTCCCTATGCCAACAACAACTCAATCATCACTATCAATCCAACAGGAGGATACCACAATACCACTAGATATTATCAGTTTACATCTCCTTGCCCTTTTGACCATATACTCTGCCAAATCACTAGAATAGCAGTACCATTTTCCTTAATCACCAGGAAGCTTGATTCTCAGATTATCTGCAGCTGCCCACACTGCTTGGGGATTTTAATGACTTCCCATATAATATGAACAATCTCAAAGCCTTGAATATGCCATTATCAACTTTCCATAACACATCGCATATACTATACCACACTAAGATAACAGGGAAATTCATATTCCTTTCCTACGCCGCAAACATCGGCGCACTCAACTAGTTAAGAACTTTCATGATCCCATATAGAGAAAACTCATTGCCCATTCCATGCTTCGCATACCGATAGGAATATACTCATTTTCAAACCATGATAAAACACATCACAACTCTTTCCTCCCATTCATTGCATAAGCTTAACTGCCAGGACTGAGTCCTTTTACCCACATCGAGCTACGCAACTGCCAGCTCATCAAGAGCTTTGTTGCACCATAACTGCAAGGCTCATTACCTCGAACACACACTAGGAGTTACTCGTGCCCTTTTCATACTGTTCCAATTTACTAACAAGTTGTTCCATTTACCTAGTTTCCTTTCTGATTCATCTTTAATTGAATATTAGCCTTTACTGTAGCACCATAATACATCAACTCATGTTACCACACGAGACTCGTACATAAGACCACACCGTGTAAGACTCACAGGCCGCTGAATACTCCCTCAGATGTTTCCCCGAGGTACCACAATCTACAACACTTTACCTTGAAGAACTTCCTGCAATTTTGAATTCGTTATCCTTACTCTCCAATACAGATACATAGAATCTCATCATCCACATAACATATCGAAAGTCTCAATTTCTTCTAACGAAACCATGATCTTTAGCCACGTACCCAATCTTAAGATACCTTACCATTACAAGCAAAATCTTGAACACCGTAAAATAATTCTCGGGCGTCATTCACCCTCAACCGGTTATAATTCAACTGCCTTATTGAACAGAACCACACGTGCCTTACTAGAACTCTGACATTGCAGAACATGATTACATTTAGATATAATTAGCTACCTTTCTTTTCTATACACAGAACATTCTTTACCAACATAAGTTCAAAACATCCTAGTATTTCTTCACATCTACGAAGCACCATAACCTTTACCAAAATTTCCCAACATACCCAGAGACAGGACCAACATAGCACACAACAGTGCAATCAGTTAATCAATCACAACCTCCCCAACTTGGCTCGGAGCCATACACCCAAGCACTTTCAGCCACTCATAGCATTCTTACTCAAATAATGCCACAATGTTCTAGTTAGATTAAACTCAAGTCATTTAGAAGCTTCGGCGGAGATTCGAATCATCACACATCTTAACTCTTTTGCAACTCTTGCATTTATACACACACCATTCAAGCATATTCTCCAGGTGACATAATTATTTTCTAAGCCCCAAATTTTTCAGAAATTTTGACAGAGTTTCCTCTGTAATTTGTCCTATCCATCTGCCAGCGAATCACCAAAATCATCCTAACAGTACCTCCGCAACTCGACAAGACATCACAATGCATATCAACAACATAAATCTCAATACTACACAATTATATCATCAGCAATAGTACATGAACATGCGCTTCACCTGCTCAAATCATAACACATATACCTTTCACCATGATACACCTAGCACAACCAATTTGGTCTTCATGCGTCTGAACTCACACTACCACACGTAATGCACTTTACCTTTCCACTAAGGAACATGAACATACTCACCACGCCCATAGCTAGGGCTACGTAACAGATCACAATAAGGATTGAATACCTTGCAGCTCACCCATTATCAAACTGCCATTTTCACAATTAAGATCAATACTGGTCGCATGAATTTCATAATACTGGCTCGCGAAATTAGCACCTCGGTGCTCAAGCCATAGACAAGGATCCGGCCTCAAGTCCTCCAGACTGGCCCAACATGAACTCACAGAGATTATATCTCGTCCCCCAATTGGGGAATGATAAGCCATCAAGGCAAATTTATCACTAAGCACTCGAGTGCGCACATCAACGTGCAGAAGGAATTTCAAGAATCATACCTCAAGCTGAATCAAGTACGCACGATGAGAATTCCAAGAAGTGGGAAGTGTTTCCTAAAGGTTCGCAGCCTCCCGAGGATAAGTACAGGCGTCCCCGTACCGATCCACAAGACTCTACAAACCGGCTCAAGACTCATGAGGCCTAGTAAACCTAGGCTCTGATACCAACTTGTCACGACCCCAAATCCGGTGGTGATGGCGCCCAACACACTACTAGGCCAGCCTGACCAATCAATAACAATAACAGAGCTAGGAGCTCACTTTATCCCATTTAAACATATCAAATCATAAAACAACAGTGATATATATATATATTGAAAACGGGGAACCAAGTCCCAACACATACCAACTCCCATAGACCGAAGGGTCAAGAGTCATGAGCCTCTAATGAACATTAGTGTAATAAGATTTACAACTAACTCAGTACAAAAAGAAAGACAACATGAAATGAAATGACAGCTAGAAGGGGAGTCAGGTCCTGCGGACTCTGCAGCTACCTCAACTGTCCCGCACAATGCCTCTGAGCGGCTACCGAATCAGGTCTGCTGAGAGGTACCTAGATTTGCACACAAGGTGCAGGGAGTAAAATGAATACCTGCAGACTCAGTGGTAATAAACAAGGGTAAGACAGCGTAGATAAGAAATCCACAGTAAAGCACAATGTAAAGCTATACCAATACTCTGTAACAATTCAATACCAACAGTAGAGAGCCAACAATATTAGCAACAAGTACAACAGCTAGCAGATATAGCTAAATGCAATGCAATGCATGAAATGACCGCTACGGCGCGTAGCCCGATCCAATTTGGGTACCTGTGCTCACTGTGGGGGTTCAGACTCCGGAGGGGATCCTACAGCACAAGCACAATAATACTGTGGCATGCAGTCCGATCCATCATATGTACCGCTGCGGCGCGCAGCCTGATCCACTACCAGTCAGCTACTATACAAATGTAGCCTCGCAGGCTTGAAAGTAGTTTTGAAAACTCTTTTATTATTTTTTAGTTGAAAACTGTAATATCAAGTTCTAGAGATTGGAAATAGCATGATAACAGAAATAGCTACGGACTGGTAGTAAACTAGCATGTCAATATCATAAGACAATGATAACGATCCTCGCGGGATCCAATACTGGCTCACAGCCCACAAGTGTACTCAACCGTCCAAGAAGGAGGTTCAACGGCTCAAGAGTAGCCAATATCACAATATAGTATGCAACCATCCGAGAAGGAGGTTCGATGGCTCAAGAAAAGCCTAATATCATAACACAGTAATAATAGGTCGGACTAAGCTATAGTCCCCAATTCACAATCGACCCCGCACTAACAAGAGAGTACGTGTCTCGCCGCTATACAGCGTCACAAAGTGGTATACCGGGGTTTCAAACCCGCTGGTCATCACCCACATCTATTACTCACCTCAATACAGCGCGACGACTACTCCGCGATGCCTTTTCCACGAGAATCAAGCTCCGCACGCGTAGAATCTGATTAAATATAGTAAATACACATCAAATTAGACCAATGGAACGATACCTAGTCAAAACAATTCAATTTACATCATAATTCCCAAAGTTGCCAAAATCCGACTTTTGGTACGCTTCTCGAAAAATTACAATAGTCACATATTCGGAACCCTCATCTCGATACGAGTCTAAGCATATAAGGTTTACCAAATTCGGACTCCATTTGCCCATTCAGAACCTTGATTTTCTAAAGTTCAAGCCTAGGGCTAAATCTTCCATAAATTACCCCAAATTCCTCCATTTTCATGATATAATTGCATAATATTATCAATTCTAATCATAGTTTAAGTCCATAGTTGATTACCTGATGATTTTCCTTGTGTTTCTCTTCAAAATCGCCCAAATCGCCTCTAAAGCCGAGACCAAAATGTGTGAAATATTTCTGAAATTTTCTAACTTCTGATACAATTAACCCTCTGCGATTTTCGCTTATGCGGTCCATTTCCGCCTCTGCGGAACCGCCTTTGCGACCAATTGGTCGCTTCTGTGAACCCAGGACTATTTGGCCATTTCCGCTCCTGCGAGCCACGGACCGCTCCTGCGCGTCCGCTCCTGCGGAAATTCTTCCGCTCCTGCGGGATTTCCTGCTTCTGCGACTAGGAGTCCGCTGCTGCGGACTCGCTTAAGCGGCTACCCTTCCGCTTCTGCGATCATTCACGTCATGGCCCTAGACCGCTTCTGCGGCTCACCTTCCGCACCAGCGGTGCCGACCCTGCAGCCCAAGCTCTGCTTCCACGATCAACAGCGCTTCTGCGCTCCCATGTCCGCTCCTGCGGACTCGCTCCTGCACTCCCATTTCTGCAGGAGCGAAAACAACAGAACCAGAACACAAGTCTGCAATTTTTCCATGTTTCCTCCCGTTTGGCCATCCGAAAACACCCCGAGGCCCCCGGGACCTCATCCAATCTCACCAACACATCCTAATACCTTATTCGAACTTGTTCCAATCCTCAAAACATGTCTAACAACATCAAAACCCATAATTCACATAGAATTCAAGCCTAAATTCCTTAAAACTTTCCGAATTACACATTCGATCTAGAACCCGACCAAACGACATCCGAATGAACTGAAACTTTGCGGACATATCCAAAATCACATGCCGAAGCTACAAAAATTATTTGAATTCCATTCCGACCCCCGGATCAAAATCTTACCTACCGTTCGGATTTCGCCAAAATTCAACCTTAGCCAATTCAAGCCTATTTCTACACCGGACCTCCGAATTCAATTCCGATCGCTCCCCTAAGTCACAAATCACCTCCCGGAACTACCCGAATCATCAGGATCCGATTCCGAGCCCTCTAACTAAATAGTCAACTCCAGGTTGACTTTTCACATTCAAGTTTCCTTCAAAAAGGCTATATGCCTTATTTTCCATCCAATTCACTCCTAACTCACCCGATAGACTCTAACACTGTTATAAAATCATAAAACATATAATTACAACATAACGGGATGATAATTCCCGTGACGACGGGCCGGGTCGTCACACCATGCCAAAGCACAAAAGTATTTGAATCCGTAAACTTCTGATTAACAATAGAGTGTGCTTCAACTGTACTAATTTTTGAATAGTATAAGCCAGAAGATAAATTTGGTAACTTTTCTACAATTCATTTCTGGCCAGCAATATTCTTTGTAATACAAAGATATTCCATGTTCAATTCATTTATTGTCTCAACATGATACCCATTTCGGCGGATATCTATAAAACTCAACAAGTTTCATCGAGACTTGGAGGAGAATAATGCATCATCTATAATAAGTTTTGTTCCCTTAGAAAAAAAGATAATGGCTCTTCCGGAGCCTTCAATCACACTTATATTACCAGAAATTGTTGAAACATTTGCTTTTTCCTTATGAAAATAAGAAAAATATTTCTGATCCCTGAATATGGCATGAGTTGTTCCACTATCAATAACACAAATATCTTCATGATTTGTCTTTGATCCAAACATAATTTGAGGATTATCCATATTCTTCAAAATGACATAAATAAAACATATTAAAGTAAACATCAAAATATAACTTTTATTTATGTACAACAATCACATAACCATACTATCTATTACGAACAACAAAAATTAAAATATTTATATTTCTACAGATTCACTGCCGATTACATGACTTGTTTCTCCTTTTGGGAGTGCAAAGTAATTAGCTACATCTAAATGCATGAAGTCAAAATTATCTTCAGAGATAAAATTTGCTTCAGCATTTTTATCTGTCTTTTTCAAGGAGGCTTGATAAAGCTCAACCAGGTGCTTTGGCGTACGACAGGTACGTGACCAGTGCCCTTTTCCTCAACATCTATAACATGCACTTTCAGTATTTCGTGCTTGCACCGCTGCATGCTTTTGTTCCTTCCTTTTCCACTGCTGGTGGCGAGGAGGGTTCTTTGGTGCATTATTACTACCATGATTGGGACTTCTTCCCCGACCACGGCCATGACCACGACCGGGGCCACGACTTCTTCCACGTTTGGCTTGGTGGAAGTTCGTATCATTCACTTCAGGGAATGGACAAGAACCAGTAGGTCGACTTTTATGGCTTTTCATTAATAGCCCATTATGTTGTTCGGCTATAAGAAGATGTGAGATAAGTTTAGAATACCTTTTAAATCCCATCTCTCGATACTGCTGCTGCAGGAACATATTCGAGGCATGAAAATTGGTGAAAGTTTTCTCCAACATATCATAATCAGTAATATTATCACCACATAATTTTAGTTGGGAAATAATTCTGAACATAGCAGAATTATACTCATTAATAGATTTAAAATCTTGTAGCCTTAAATAAGTCCAATCGTACCGTGCCTGTGGAAGAACGACCATCTTCAGGTGGTCATACCTATCTTTTAAATTATTCCACAGTATGACTGGATCTTTAACAGTAAGATATTCCATTTTCAGGCCTTCATCAAGGCGATGGCGTAGGAATATCATTGCTTTGGCACGGTCTTGGTTTGATGCCTGATTTTTATCACCGATGGTGTCTGCCAGACCCATTGCATCAAGATGAATTTCAGTATCAAGCACCCAAGACATATAACTTTTGCCCGATATATCCAGGGCTACAAATTCAAGTTTAGAAAGATTTGACATTATTTAATAAAAGAAATTTCTTACCTCAGATACTTTCAAAATATTTGCTCGAGATGGCAGAGTCTCGTGCTGATAACGTGTTATAAAATAAAAACTGTAAAGTAAAGACATGTATAAAGAGAGAGTGATATATTATTCGAATTCAAACTGATGTACATAATGAAATGAAAACCCTTCTATTTATAGAAGAAAGGAAGCTGCTACTGCAAGCTGCTGTGTAAGCTACTACAAGCTGCCGTGTAAGCTGCTACTGCAAGCTGCTGTGTAAGCTACTACAAGCTGCTGTGTAAGCTGCTACTCCAAGCTGCTGTGTAAGTTACTACAAGCTAGTGTGTAAGCTGCTACTATACCCGATATGGATAATCTTCTACCGAGGGTAATGTTTATCCATAATCGGGTACCGAAATGATAAGCTTCTTCAGGAGGCTTATTTCCAATAGAGTACTAAATAGATAAAAATATTTACGGCGGAGTCACATACGGATAAGCTTCTTCAGAAAACTTATTTACAACGGAGTATGAACATCCATAATATAATATATTTATAACAAAATCTACATTATTAGAATTTGATATTTTCTAGTCTACAGAGTATGAAAATTATGGAGTGACAATGTAGGGCTCAACATACTATCTTTACCATGCCAAAGGTAGCGTGGAGATGCTAGAAGTTAGCTATAGTAATCAAGGGAGAGATTGTTGAATGCAAACAAAGTCTCTCGTAGGTAGTTATCGACGGTAAATTATTGAGTGTGCAAATAAAGTCTCACGCTGGTATTGAAAACAAAAAAAATTATATATAAAGTGCAGATACTCTTAATGATATGGGGGCCTTCTAGAAAAAAATTATGGGAGCAATTAGCAAAAAGTGAATAATATTATACCATACTAAGTGTATCTTCGTTAGTGGCGGATCTACATTGATAGGCGTGGGTGCTCCAGCACCCATTACATTTAGGGTACTATACTATTTATTTGTATAGAGAAACAAATATTACACATAAATTTATTGTTGAGCACCCATCTCTCTTCATAAACTTCAAACTAAAAGTAGTTAAGCACCCATAATACAAAATTTTTGGATCCGCCACTGATTTTTGTACTAACTGATTAAGTCCAATAAAAAAAAGTCACCTGATAAAATGTTTTTAAAGCAAACTAACAACAATAATTAAATATTAGATCCGTCTTTGATATTACATAAAACTTTTCAGCGCGAAGTCGAATTAGTCTAATCCCAACTATTACGGAATAACGAGTGAAAAATCAAACAGAAGAATTCTATTGCATCTTTTTGGTTTATGTTTGATCTACAACCTATTAATAGTTGTATGTCACCGAGTATCTTGTTTTTGTTGACCAAGTCTTCTTGACCCAAGTCAGTCATTTACTTTAAATGTTATAAGTCGGTCTCCTTCCATAATTTACTTTAATTTGTTCCCTTTATGTTTCTTGTGCTTCCCATTGGTCGTAAAAAATTGAATCTTAATATATGTAATTAACAACTCCTAGCAATATATAATGCTCAAGTGGACTTTAACAACTGATTTACAACGGTAAAGTTTATGACAAACCCGTACTTAATAACCTAGCTCCACCTTTGGTAACATTAATTTTGGCGCTGATACCTAATTTCAACTTACATACTATTATTTACAGAATATGAACCCAAAAAAGGTCTAAATCTCGACATGCAATACATGTTGCTACAAAGAAAAAATCGTCAGAGCTAATATTGATTTGTTTTATTTGTCATGTGAAATGAATTACTCTCTAGCCTGCTATAAATTAAGGGATATGATTGCCGTTCCATCGTGCAAATATGAGTTGAAAATCCAACCAAGAGTTGAGGCTTCTGTACTTGCACGTTTATGTGTGATAATATGAGAATACTTTATATAGTTGTTGATCATTCGAACCTTTTTTATAGCACTTGGGAAAAAACAATGTTGTCTTTGCAACCCCTTAGTAGGTTACCACCATTTATATCCTATATATTATTGTTAGGTTTACTTTCCATAAATCAAGGGATTTGATTGAGTTCATATAACATTATTTACGTATGAATTAATTACCTTCTGATTTGGATGTTACCAAATGTGGAAGTGGGACAATTTGGAAAGGAATTTTAAGGATACAATTCAAAAATTTCCCAAACAAAGCTGGAACAAGATTGAAGAGGTGATAAACTTATTAATGAATATGATTTACTTATGAAATTAATTACTTTTTAATTAATGTGTTACCTAATGTAGAAGTGCGACAATTTGAAAAAGAATATTAAGGAGAAAATTCACAAATTTCTACGTACGAGCTCCTTTGAGTTATTCTTTCAAGAAAAATTTACCTAGCTATGCAATTACAAGAGCCCAATTACCATTATTAAGAATATTTGCACCTAATTATCTAACATGTCAACATTTTGCCAATTATAGCAATTTAAGAAGAAAAAGAAAGATAACCCTTTAAATTTATCCACTTAAAAATTGACTACCCCAAAAATAGAGGTAACCCCCCCCCCCCCAAAAAAAAAATCCTCAACCCCAACACACGTCTCTCATCACGTTTTGTTACTTTCTTTATGTATACGGTCGAAATCGGGTATGCCAAATTTCCCGTTGCTCGAGGGGTCGCTTAAGCCCGATTCTGGAAGGATCGAGTTCAAACTCGATGGACCAGGCTCGAAATCGATGACATAGTACAAAGCTCGGAGAACTGAGTGTCCGAGGAACATCGAAGCCTAATATGACTGGCCTCGAGATAATGTCGTTATTGAATTGTAACAGAACGAGTAAGATTGCTGCCACATCCCCAAGATCGTGGCGTAATCCCGAAATAGATTTGTACGAATCCGTACTAGGCGGTTAGACAGTTGTCCCAATAAAATTCTTTATTGTAAATAGAAATGTACCTTATTTAAGGTTCCTGTATTGTATAATGGGGACCCAATCATTTGTAAATATCATCAATTATTGTCAAAGAATAGACTCTCTTACTTTCTCGCTCATTTTTCGTCGGAATTATCCTTTAGCTTTATTATTCTTACTTTAATGTTCTTGATCCATCTCGAAGTCACTTTGGCTCGATGTCGAGACTAGCCTACATTCTGGTTTGGTTTTACTTTTTCCTTTCACTTATACTTTTGTGAGTATGACGTATTTGTTGAGTGCGACGCATAAGCATGGTGACGAGTATATATACGTTGGTGTTAAGCATGTCGGTGAGTCTTAAATTATGATTAATGTAACCCCGTTTGTATTATTCATGTCTTATGTGATGATTTCTATTGTTGAGCAAAGATTGTGGAAGTAATAGTGGTATTTGAATATTGTAGAGCGTTGGCTCAAGTTGTATAATAAACGTGGAAGTATAATTGGCAATTGAACGTTATAGAGCATTGTCTCAAGTTGTGAAGCGAGTTGTGAAGTGTGAAAAAAAAAGGATTATTATATTGTCTCCCTTGCGGGAATGTTGTTGCTCTTGATGCTATCTCCCTTGCCACGATGTTGATTTTTTTGATATTGTTCCCTTGCTGGGATTTGATTATTGTACTAGTGTTCCCTTGCCGGTATTTTATTGTGATTTCATTTATTGCGTTGCCCTTATTTCTTGTGATTGTTGTTTGGGAGAAGAAGAGTGTTAAAGTACGATGGGTGATGCCGTCCATTTTTTTGGTGAGAGAGTGTTAAAGCATGAAGGATAATACCGTATATGATTTTGTGAGGAAGAATGTAAAAACACAAAGGGTGATACCATGCCGCACAATGTACAATTTTGTGCCAATTATATTGATTTTATGGTGAGGAAGAGATTAAAAATACGAAGGATGATGCCGTGCAGATTATGTTGATTCTTATGGTAAGGACAAGAGTAAAAGTACGAAGGTGATATTGTGCATTTGTTGATTTCTGTTTGTTGAGATAATTGAGTTATGGTGTTCCTTATATTTACATGTTACTCTTCTGTTATCATTTGATGTTTTCCCATAGCATGCTTTCTCTTCTTATCCTTTACTGTACATTCCCTACTTTTATTTTTCGCTATATTTTATTTAACTGCACAGGTTGTTTGGTAGTATAGTCCTAGACTCGTCACTACTTCGCCGAGTTTAGGCTATGCACTTACCAGCACATGGGGTAAGTTGTGTTGATACTACACCATGCACTGTGTGCAGGTCCTTGTACTGGAACATACAGACTGTAGCTTTGGGTTGCTGCCTTCAGTCCATTCGGAGATCCAAGCTAGTCTTGCAGGCGTCCGCAGACCTTGGCGTCTCCCTCTATCCTTTCATCCTGTTTCATTTAGGTATTTCAGAAACAACGTTGTAGTTATTTTTCGGACCTTGTTTGTAGTATTCCTAGACGATCTGTGAAGATGTGACACCAGTTCTGGGTAGCTTTGCTTAAGAAATTGTGGGTGTGTTTGGTATGAAGGAAAATGTTTTCCTAGAAAATGTTTTCATGGAAAATGAGTGATTTTATCACTTATTTTCTCTTGTTTGGTTGGTAAGTGGAAAATATTTTCCGGAAAATATTTTCTATGTTTGGTTAGAGAGTAAAAAATAGTTTTTTTAGAAAAATATTTTTTTGCAACTCTCCTACCCCTCCCCATCCCACCTCCCCCACCCCTCCCTTCCCGAAGTCTCTAAAAATTGACACAATCTAAAGGAACTAATGTGATGCTTTACTTTTTAGCGCAAAAATCGCGTATTTTCGAATCGGTAAATTTATAATTTCTAAACCCGTAAACTTTCGAACTCATAATTTTGGAAATTGTAAAATATTGAGCCTTTAAATGATAAATAATAAAATTAAAAACTGAAAAATATATTCTAAATTTTTTTCGGGGGGGGGGGGGGGGGGGGGGGGGGGGCAGGGGGTGGGGGACTGGGGAGGGGCAGTAAAACAAAAAAAACAAAAATTTAAATTACAAAAAAAAAAGTAAAATTTTTTTTGTGCGGGGGGGGGGGGGAGGGGGTGTGAGTGGGGGTGGATGGTGCAGAAAAATAATAAAACAAAAATTTAAAATTATAGGAAAAAAAATTAAGGTAAAAGAAATTTTTTGCGGGGTGGGGTGGAGGGGTAGTAGGGTGGATGGTAACGGAAAAATTGAAATTTAAAAAAAAAATTGTTTTTGGAGAGGGGGTAGGGTGGGTTGGTGAGGGTGAGAAAGGTTGAGAAGGAGCTTTGAAAAATGTTTTCCCTTCTTTTGATAAGGAAAACATTTTCCTCCAATTAGAGAAAAATGAATTGATAAGGAAAATGTTTTCCAAAACATTTAAGCCAACCAAACATGGGAAAATTGGAAAATATTTTTCAGAAAATATTTTCCTTCGTACCAAACACACCCTGTATTGGAAATATTTTAATGGTTTTATTTGTTCTTCCTCTTGTTTGAATTCCGTTGTTGATAAATTGTTAGTTCATAATTGTTAAAGGACTAAAAATGGGAAAATTGTAAATTGATCAAATTGTTGGATAGCATTTCACTAGTAGGCATCATCACGACTCCCCGAGGATGGAAAATCCAGTTCGTGACAGGTATTAGCCCTATATCGATCGGAGAAACAATGGCTCGGGGCGTAACGCTCCTTGGAATGATCGAAGTCAAAGCTCCCGGTGGCTCATGAGTAAGAAGGGGTTCTATAAACATACTAACCCCACAGAAGCACCTCGATTGTTGGAGTATAATTTCAGTGTGGATGCATCAGGGATCGTGTCAACTATTATAAGATTTAAATACACACCAGGTGGCCCAAGCCTATTCAAACCGATCATTCTCAAAGAAATCCAAACGTGATGTATCAATATCATGGCACACATGTCCATAGAACTGAAGACTGCAGGCAGCTAAGGGAGGAAATAGCTCGATTGTTCAACAAGGGCCATCTTCGAGAATTTTTCAGTGATCGAGATAAGAACCACTTCAAGTAACAAGAGTCAAACAAAAAATGAGCAGGAAGAACCGTAACATGTAATCCATATGATCGTTAGCAGTGTCGATGTTCCATAAGGGCATGTGTTCAAATGCACCAAGGTGTTGATCATCAGAGAAAAATGGACTCGGAGCTATGTGCCCGAGGGTGTCCTATCGTTCAATGACAAGGAAGGGAATGCATATCTCATCCGCACAATGACGCCCTGATAAATTTTTGTTTCGTTAAATAAAATTCAAGTTAAACGTGTTCTAGTGGATCCAGGTTTCTCAACAAACATAATCAGATCAAGGGTCATAGAGCAGCTCGGCCTATAGGATCAAATTATACCTACATTCCTAGTCCTAAATAGCTTCAACATGGCAGCAAAACAATAAAGGGGGAGATAATTCTACCAGTGAACGTGGTCGAAACCATCCAAGATACAAAATTCTATGTCATCAAAGGCAGCATGAGGTATAATGCACTTCCGGGGAGACCATGGATCTATAGCATGAGGGTTGTACCTTCAACCGTTCATCAGATGTTGTTCCCAACTGTGATATGCTTGAAAATGGTCTATGGAGAACAACACGCTGCAAAGGAAATGTTTGCAGTCAATGAAATGACACCGATTCTAGTGCGTTCGTCCTCGAAAAAATCAGGGGCCAAAGATAAATAGGTGGTCGAATAGCAATCACCGGTTCCAGCCCCGATCGATCCGTATGAATAGGTAATCGAAGAAGAAGTAGGCTTCCTTACTCTGCGAACTTTTGTCATTCCCGAAGAGTCAGACACAACCAAAATAATGGTCGAGGAACAAGAACAGGTCATACTAATTGAGTACATCCTCGAGAAAAAGGTATACCTGGGAATGGGATAAACCCCCAAACTCATGAAAAAACTCATTCAATTTCTTATCGATAATATGGATTGTTTTGCTGGGTCCCATTTAGAAATGAAAGGGATCCCTCCGAAAATAAGAATGTACCGGATAAGCATCGACCCCAAGTCAAATCGGTAAAGCAAAAAATAAGGCCCCAGTTCGAGGTGAAGCATGCATTCATAAAGGATGGGGTAACCAAACTTCTTAAAATAGGGTCTATTCAGGAGGTAAAATACCCCAAGTGGTCAGCCAATATAGTTGTAGTTCCTAAAAGGGGAAACAAACTTGGAATGTGCGTAGATTATAAGGATTAAAATAAAGCATGCCCTAAAGACTCTTTTCCACTGCCTAACATTGATCGCATGATCGATGCCACAGACTGCCACGTCATCCTTACCTTTCTCGATGCCTATCAGATGCAAATGAACCCAGAGGACTAGTAGAAGACCTCATTTATCACTAAGTTTGTAACTTATTGTTACAACGTAATGCTCTTCGGGCTAAAAACTATAGGACCTACATACCAACACCTAGTTAATAAAATGTTCGAAGAACAAATAGGTAAATGAATGGAAGTTTATATTGAATATATATTGGTTAATTCCGTGCGCATAGAGGACCATTTAACTCATTTTTAGGAAACATTCAAATCTTGAGAAAGTACAACATGAAGCTTAACTTGAAAAAATGTGCCTTCGGAGTCGGCTTGGGAAATTTCTTCGGCTTCGTGGTGTCTAATCGGAGAATCAAGATCAACCTTGATAAGATCAAAGATATCGAAGATATCACAGTTGTGGATAGAGTAAAAGCTGTGCAAAGGCTAACAAGACGAACAACCGCCTTTGGTCGATTCATTTCGAGGTCATCAGATCGAAGTCATTTCTTCTTTTCCTTGCTCAAAAAGAAAAAAGATTTCGCATGGACCCAGAAATGCCAACAAGCCTTAGAAGAATTGAAGCGATATTTATCTAGCCGACCTCTGCTTCACACTCCAAAGGTAGATGAAAAGCTTTATTTATATTTGGAAGTATCCGAGATAGCGGTAAGTGGGGTACTAGTTCGAGAAGAGAAAGGTACATAATTCCCTGTTTATTACGTAAGTTGAACTCTTGGAGATGATGAAACTAGATACACTCACTTAGAAAAATTATCATTTGCATTAATAAGCGCATTTAGAAAGTTAAAGTCGTATTTCCAGTGTCACCCAATATGTGTGTTAGCCATTTATCCTGTACAAAATGTTTTGCAAAAGCCCGAACAATTAGGCTGATTAGCCAAATGAGCAGTCAAACTTGGTGGGTGCGATATTGAATATCAACCCTAAACGGACATTAAGTTTCAAATCTTGGCTGACATCATGATTGATTTTACACCAATCCTCATACTCGAAGTGGAGAAAGAACTTCTGCTAAATTGGGTACATCATCGGGGGTATGGACCTTTTTCACGAATGGTACCTCGAAAGTGAAACGGTCCGAGCTTGGCATTTTTTTGAATTCACCAACAGGTAGTACTATTAGACAATCTATCAAAACTTCTAGGTTGAGTAATAATGAGGCCGAGTATGAGGCCATGATTACATATCCCAAGCTAGCTAAAAGCTTTTAGGTAGAAGTCATTCAAGCCAAGTGCGATTCACTATTGATGATTAATCATGTAAATAGAAGTTTTGAAGTTCGAGAGGATAGGATGCAATGGTACCTGGATAAGATACTGGTAACTTTGCACCACTTCAAGGAATGGATTCTAAATCATGTGCCTTGAGAACAAAAAAGGTCAGGCTGATGCACTTGCTAATTTAGGATCATCGGTTGAAGAAAATATATCATCCTGGGCACTATCGTCCAATTATCGAAGTCTGTGATTGAAGAGGGTTATCCCGAGTTATTTCTACATGTTTGACTTGGGATTGGAGGAATACGTTTATTGACTATTCGAAAAATAGAAAACTCCCATCCGACCACAAGTAGTCAAGGACTCTACAAACCAAGGCTGCTAGGTTCACATTAGATGAAGATGGAACAATGTACATGAGGACATTTGATGGACCATTATTGGTATGTCTAGGGCCGGAGGACACCGATTATGTTCTACGAGAAATCCACGAAGGTACTTGCAGAAATTACTCTGGCACCAAGTCTTTGGTCCGAAAAATTATTAGAGCAGGGTATTACTAGCATATCATGGAAAAAGGCACTAATGAGTTTGTTAAAAAGTGTGATAAATGTCAAAGTTTTGCACGAATTATTCATCAGCCTGGAGAACAACTACACTCAATCATGTCCCCCTAGCCTTTTATTAAATGGGGAATAGAAATAGTTGGCCCTTTACCAACGGCACAAGGAAAAGCTATATTCATTTTGTTTATGAATAACTAATTTTCTAAGTGGGTGGAAGCACAAGCCTTCGTGAAGTTCAAAGAAAAAGAAGTTATCGACTTTGTTTGGGACTACATCGTGTGTCGACTTGGGATACCCGCCAAAATTGTGTGCAACAATGGAAAGCAATTCATCGGCATCAAGGTAACGGAGTTCCTTGAAGCACATAAAATAAAAAGGATTTTATCAACACCATATCATCCAATCGGGAATAGATAGGCCGACTCAACAAACAAAACTATCATTCAAAACATAAAGAAAAGGTTGGATGATGCAAAAGGAAAATGGAGAGACGTTCTACCCGAGCTCCTTTGAGGATATAGAACAATATCAAAGTCCAGCATGGGGGCTACTCCATTGTCTTTAGTATACGGTTCCGAGGCCTTAATCCTGGTCAAAGTCGGAGAACCCAACACCAAGTTTTGATATGCATAGGAGAAGTCAAATTACGAGTTTGTGAATACTAGCATCGAGCTATTGGATGAAAAATGAGAAGTAGCACTTGTTCGGATGGTCGCACAAAAGCAAAGAGTCAAGAGATACTATAATAGAAGGATCAACCTTCGATATTTCGGAATCAGGGAATTAGTTCTATGAAAAGTCACCCACAATGTTCGAGACCCGAATGAATGGAAACTAGGCCCGAACTGGGAAGGATCGTACCAAAATCATCGGAGTTTTCAGAAAATAATTTTACAAACTTGGCACAATGGATGGTAAGCAATTGTCAAACAATCTGAATTTATTACTACTCAAATGATACTACTGCTAAGGTATGTCCTTCCCCTTTTTTCATTGAAATTTATGGCTAAATCATTGCACGTGTTCGATCGATGCCGAGGTCACCTTTCCACACGAAGACCATGGGTTTTAAAGAACGCGTTGCAATGTTTTTCCCGTATATCGGACTTTGTCCC
Source organism: Nicotiana noctiflora (assembly GCA_032618575.1). Taxonomy (NCBI): domain Eukaryota; kingdom Viridiplantae; phylum Streptophyta; class Magnoliopsida; order Solanales; family Solanaceae; genus Nicotiana; species Nicotiana noctiflora. Next base: position 114,088 of record JASVEL010011127.1, read on the forward strand.
AAATGAATTTTACCGGTGAGGTTTTTAACGAGGCAACAATTATGTGCTACCTAAGGAGAACTCAACAGTATCCACAGCTTCTTTTCAATCAACCTCGAATACTGTAGGAGCATCAGCCTTAGAGATTATATTTTCGAGGAAAATACTTCACACTAAAGAGGGCCTCGATAGGAAAACTTTGTAACGAACCAAACAATCTGATTAGCCATGTCCATATAGTATAGTCGAGCCCTGACAGCAAAACATGTATGCATGTATCAAATTATTCAAAGAAGCATTCTTTCTATGTAAAAAAAACACTTTGTGTCTCAAATAAATTTACTACTATACGAACATCATACATGTGATTTTTCATGAAACGGCTCAAGGGCCAAAAGGCGAATACACCTCAAATACTTGGAGACTGTCATCCACACTCAACATTTTTGAGTCGTCTAAACTCGAATTCATAAGACCTCAAAGAGGAATCCTCGACATAGAGACTAAGGCCATCATACTCGGGGACTAACCTTTTGAACAAGTTCAAAGAGTTATCGGGAAATAAGTCCAAGACATACCCGAAGGCTACGACCATATTAAAGAATACAACCATATAATAAAGGCTACAACCAAAATAATGTGGCTCAGAGACGTGCTTCCTCTATAAGTTATAGGCTTTCAAATATTTTAGAAAAATCAATTGAATTAGGATACCCTCGTCAAAAGCAAATAAAAAGGGGCTTCCATAAAATCATCCCTCGAATAATTTAAATGCTTCAATAACATTAGCCTCCAAAAATGCCTCAAGAGGTACTCAATTATCTATAGCAAAAACGAATTACAAATAAGGTTATGATTGATCGAACCTTAGAAAACCCAATGGGTACAAAAAATACATGCTAAGGCATAAAGAAATTCTCACTAAGTTTTTAGCCGAAAAGAGGGAATAATCATAGCTGTCTTAAAGGCTGAATTGGACCAACTTAAAGAGCCTAAGGGCCAATATAAAAGATCCCAAGGGCCAAAATATATAGAGTTCAAGACCTTGTTCTTACTCAATTCGGACTCAAGAGTCCCATCCCGAGCTCGCATCAAACCGACTTAAGCTTAGCTAGAGGATTAAAAAAAAACCTTAAGAGGTATTTTATTATAAAGATCTCCCATTAATCACTAAAAACCTTACAGTTTGTTGTATTCTAATTCTGAGACAATACTCGGACGAATCGATATAACATCAAATACTTCACTAATGAAGATGAAGTGGAATTCAATACAAATCACAGATGAAGTTGAGGAATTCTTTATTTTTATAAAAGATGTTTATTACACCAACAAGGGGTCCTTACACAAAAAAAAAATGAAACAAAAAGGTTAAGAACCTAATCATTTTCTGGGCCACATCATCAGGAACCACATCCTCGGGAGATGAATCCTCAGGAGCTGCATCTTTGGGGAACTCCTCTTCGGGGACTCCTTCCTCATCTCCCTCACCCTCAGAGCCACTAATAGGACCCTCATCATCGCAAGAAATGAGGAACTTGGCATCGGCATTAAGTGCTTTAGCTTGAGCTATCTCATTTGTGAGATCGAAACCTCGAGCATGAATCTCTTCGATGATCTCCCTCCGGGCTTGACACTTGGCCAAATCACTTATTCGTTTATTGTAAGAGGACTCTCTTAGATCCGATTGAAAAGCCTCGTCATCCCTTAAGTATACAGCGATGGTCTTACCATTCGTGGCCTTTGTCTTCTCAACTTCAACCTTGGCCTCTACAACCTTGACCCCGACTTTAGCATGTTTTTCCTCTAGCTCCTCGATTCTTTTGGCTGGGGCCAGATTCTTCACTTTAAT
>JASVEL010011128.1:0-114871 GCA_032618575.1 Nicotiana noctiflora
TAGCAATTCAATTGTTCAAACTTGAATAAATGTAAAAGATCTGTTTTTTTAAGTGAAATATATTATGAAAAAAAACAAAATGGATTTGTAAGAAATTTCAAGCTTCTAAACTTCAACTTTAACTTGAGAAAATCACACTATTAGGAAAGTACTTAGTCTTAAACAATTATGGACCCAAATTCACATTGTTTTTGGCTTATTCCGAAAAGCTTGACAAGTTTAAAATTCAAACAGAGAATGAATTCTAAAAGGGCTCTTATTTGAAAATATTTTATAAAATAACTCTAACCAAGATAGGGTTCTAAATATTTGGAGTAAATCAGTTTTGTTGTGAACAATAAATTAGCAATTAAAAAATACTAAACTAATAACTTGAGGCGGCACACAGTTGCATATATTCTAAAGTGCTTATGTTATCCAAAATTAGTTCAAAATCTAACGGTATCTCCTAATTTTTATAAGCTCTCAATAAGAATAACGATGTAAAGTAAATAATCCAACATCCAATGAAATAAACACTAAAGAAAATATAGCAGTTGTTCAGATGAATTTTATCATCTGGTTGCGATTCAAATGCAGCAATTTGAAGACAATGCAGTGCTAATGGACTTCGAGTGATGGTGGTGGTGACGAGTCTTGCATTAAGACTCCATAATTTGCTCCAAGCACATATGCAAAAGAGAAAAAAAATAAGACGAGAATTAGAGAAGAGAACAATAAATTTTAAATAACTATAAAAAAAATAAAGGCAAAAAGGATAAATCAGACTTATAACTTAAACCCAATAAAGGACATGGGTGAAATAAATAGTTGTCCAATTCCAGCAAGCTTATACATGCCAATTTTTAAACCTTAATAAACCCTCAAAATTTAAATGCTAGAAAATAATCTTTAGGCATATCTTCTACTCAAAATAATAAACAGAACACCAACTTTCGTGTTCGCGTGAAATCTAGAGGTTAAACCAATTAAGCTATCCTGCATATATTGCTCCTTAGTGGAAGTGAAATATGAAATTTTATTAACTCTTTAAAGTGAACTACACACATACTATTTAACTCTTGAATGCCTATTTCTAACAAAGGGCACATATTTCGCGAAAGGTTATGCGATCATAATATTCCCTTCAAGCAATGAGTCAAAATTTTAAACTCTTATAGACATGATATCTATTACCATATAAAAAATAGAAGACTGCGTTTCTTTTTAACTCAGTCAAACAAATAATGGATTAATATTCAAAAGTAAATTTCTGAACTTACTACAACATGATTCACATTCATTATATGAGATATTCTAAGTAATTGTAACAAAGCTTTATATTGATTTAGAGAAAGATAGTAGTTTAGCTAAATATTCTTATGACCTATAAAATAAATAAGGGTGCAAACTCTTGAAGACAGATATGAACAGGAATCGTAACAACTGATTTAAAAAAAAAATACATTTCATATATTATTATTTCTATATGGAAAATAAAATAAAAACGATTAGAATAAGAAAGTGACTTGAGAAAAACCTTTAATAAAGCTTGCTTTAGGATGAAAATCAATTAACCTACTTAGCTAATTTAATTAAAGAAACATAGAATAAAACTAGGTGAACAGCCCCACCCATGATGTCTTGAAGAAAAAAAAAAGCATAGAAATTGAATCATGATTCATGAAAAGTTGTCCTTGTTTAGCTATGTATTTTGTCCATTTTGATAATTGAATGATATGAATTTGTTAACAATAGTAATAAAATATAAATGCAATATAATTATATAATTAAGTGGGCCGTCATTCTATCCTATACTAATGAATCCTAAGAACATGATACCTACCACAGTTGAATAAGTTAGTATTCTTAACATTTTTTATTAAGTGATAAGAAACAAAAAAAGTCATCTAGATATATTAATATATTTTTTTTGTTCAGGCACATGTGCAGACAAACTAATGAAGCTAATGAGATTTTTTTTATAACACTTAAAAAAATAGAAACCAAAGTAAGCCAGCCGTCATTTCCTATAGTAACAATCTCTAGAGCATCAAAACTCGGATAAGCAATAGTCGACAACCACCATTTTTTAAATAATAAATGAACAAAACAGATTTTTAACATTTTTTCAAACAACAAATATGATTCATATTCGAGAAAGAATTTAAAGAAATGATACGAAAATTCAAAGACTGACCTTTTGTGGTGCAGCGAACTTGGGCGTGTCGAATAGATCTTTAGATTCTAGCTTCGGACTTGAACTCGGGCTCGCAACAACAACAAACTTTGCAAAAAAATCCTCTGTTGTAACAGAGATGACACAACTAAGAATTTGAGAGTATTTTTAAGGAACGAAATTGTTTTAAGATGGCTTTTAGAGCTTGTCCTAAGTCATTACCAAAGCTTAGTATTTATAAAAGAGCTACTAGGATTTTTCTAGATTTAACTTGGGCGGGATCTCACCTCTAGCCACTTTGAAACATGAACGTTGGCAGAGGATTCAAAGGGAGATCTGCCTTGGATTCTTTGCTTGACTTTGGTAGACTCTGTGTCAGATTGTATTAAGAAGGGGAGAGAATGAAAGATTTTTTTAATAAAAAATTGTGTGTTGTATTGATGAAAATGGGGAAAATCATTAAATGGAGGAGAGAGTTACAGAAAAGAAAAATTGGTCAGAGAGGAATGAACCGTTTGGACTGAAGGCCTAATGGACAATGCCTAAAATTTTAGACAACAAAAGATAACAAAAAAACGAAAATATATGCGTTGTTTTTCCCTACCCATCATGTGACATGATTTTTTGTTAGAAAAAGAGACAAAAAAATCTTACTGCATCTTGACAAAGAAAATGGAGACAAATACCATCGACTTTGGTGAGTACGAGTAGAGTTCTCTTTCTTCCCTTTTAAAAGAGCAATGCCAAAAAAGTAAAATTAGCTTGTTAAATCATCCAAATATAGTAATAAAATATGTAAAATACTGTTGTTGGTTTGGCTGGCCTAGCTCGATTGTTGGGCGCCATCACGACCGGATTTTGGGTCGTGACATTTTCTTGGCTTTAAACGTATAACGTGAAATATGGCTTAAACAATTTTGTATGGCCATAAAATTATGTAACTAAGGATCAAATTGAATGATTTAAAGTGAAATTATTTTAGAATAAAAAATAAATAAATAAATAAAAGTATGTTACATAATATGGAACAGAGTAATATATTTTATAAATTTTAAACCTCGTAGATGTTAGGTCCAATCGTGAACATGTCATGACGGCACCCAGTCCCCATGACTAGGTAAGCCTAACACGTTGCGGAATATACCATTTTATGAACATTAATTAAGAAATAGCGGAAAATAGTATAAAAAGGAAATGTAATCTGTGCCGCTTGGCACATACACCCATCAAACACACTGTATAAAACACCTCCAAGACCCGGAATCCCACGGGCAACACAGACTAAAAGAGAGTATACAACTGTGGCTCTATGTGTAAAGAGTATCTAACAATGAAATGAAGGAAAACATCTACTAGTACTATCAGAATAGAAGGAGGGCCTCCGGATCCGCGGACGTAGCAGATCATACCTCGAGGTCTCCCAAAGTGCTGCTGAATCTCCTAGCATAAGCCTATCCTGATGTACCTGGATCTGCACAACAAAAGGTGTGCGGAAGAGTAGCATGAGTACACCACGGCGGTACTTAGTAAGTGCCAAGCCTAACCTCGATGGAGTAGTGACGAGGAAGGTCAGGGCCCTACTGAGAGAACAATAATATAATGATGATAACAATAATAAGCAGTTTAAATAATAATGAATCTGAAATGACAACAGTAAAGTGATTTATGCAACCGTTTACGAATTAAGCTAGCAGCAAGTAAATAACTCAATAAAAACTCAATCAGCAAGTCCAGGACCTGTGGGAATTGAACCCACAGTCCCTTTCCATAACCAACAATCCAGGAGCTACAGGAATTGAACCCGCAGTCCCGATAACAGTATCCCTGGGTCTCCGGGAATCGAACCCGCAGCCCATGTCTCAATAAATCTCAGGATCTCCGGGAATCGAACCCGCAGTCCATATCTCAATAATATATCAATAACTCAGGATCTCCGGGAATCGAACCCGCAGTCCACATTTCAATAATCTCAGGATCTCGGGAATCGAACCCGTAGTCCTTATTTCAATAATCTCAGGATCTCGGGAATCGAACCCGTAGTCCTTATTTCAATAATCTCAGGATCTCGGGAATCGAACCCGTAGTCCTTATGTCAATAAATCTCAGGATCTCGGGAATTAAACCCGTAGTCCTTATTTCAATAATCTCAGGATCTTGGGAATCGAACCCGTAGTCCTTATGTCAATAAATCTCAGGATCTCGGGAATCGAACCCGTAGTCCTTATGTCAATAAATCTCAGGATCTCGGGAATTAAACCCGTAGTCCTTATTTCAATAATCTCAGGATCTCGGGAATCGAACCCGTAGTCCTTATGTCAATAAATCTCAGGATCTCGGGAATCGAACCCGTAGTCCTTATGTCAATAAATCTCAGGATCTCGGGAATTGAACCCGTAGTCCTTATTTCAATAATCTCAGGATCTCGGGAATCGAACCCGTAGTCCATAACCACAACAAGTAAGGAATACACAGAGAGAAGCATAATATGCTTAATGATAACTTCGCCGATGAACGGCGCCAGCGATTTCCAAGAAAACTCAAGTAAGTCAATTAAGCAACTAGACAGTTAGATTCTATCTAATCATGCTCTTCTAACTACTACCGGGTAGGAATATCGAATTTAACAACTAAAAACAGGAATATCACTCATTGAACATTTTGAGTAAAGTATGTGTTCAACAACCAGCGCATGTACACGCCCGTCACCTCGCGTACAAGGCATTTAAAGTATCACAACAATATCCTAGGGGTGAAAGTCCCCCACACGAAGTTAGACAAGCCACTTACCTCGATTCCGGTACAAAACCGCTAAGAGACAACTCTCTCTTGCCACGAATGTCGGCCTCCACAGGTCCAATCTATCCAAAATCATAAGTAATACATCATAATATGCTAATGGGACATAACCCAATCGAAAGAACTCGAAAAATACTCAAAATCACGAAATTCGCAAAACCCGAGCCCGGGGCCCACGTCACGAAAAATTCTAAAATTCAGATTTTCGGAATCCTCGTCTCGCCACGAGTCCGTACATACCAAGAACTCCCAATTCGGACCACAAATGGTCCTTCAAATCCCAAATTTAAGGTTTTTGCTCCAAGCCCTATTTTCTTGATTTTTAGCTATAAATTCATGAATTCCATAGATGATTCTTGTATAAAAACATGTATTTAACTCATAAAACTTACCTCCAACGATTCCCCGTCGAAATCCCTTCAATTCCCGTCCAAAAGCTCTCAAGAATGACCAAAAATGGTGGAAAATGAGTTGGTTTCGCGACTGAAATGTTTTTAACATTCTGTCCGGGTACTGTAGCTAACACTATGCGATCGCATTAGAGCATTGCGATCGCATAGAACAAATTTGCCGGGCACTGTAGCTAAGCCTATGCGATTGCATAGAACAAAATCCTGGGTACTGTAGCTAACACTATGCGATCGCATCAGAGCATTGCGATCGCATAGAACAAAATCCTGGGTACTGTAGCTAACACTATGCGATCGCGTCAGAGCATTGCGATCGCATAGAACAAAATCCTGGGTACTGTAGCTAACACTATGCGATCGCATCAGAGCATTGCGATCGCATAGAACAAAATTTCTCTGCAATTTTTCTGCTGCATTTTTCAACTCAAAAAATTCCCGTTAGCCATCCGAAATCACCCCGAGGCCCCCGGGACCTCAATCAAAAATACCAATACATCCTATAACGTTATTCAAACTTGTTCCAATCATAAAAAACATGTCCTTAAACACGGAAAACATCGAATTATAGCGGATTCAAGCCTAAGTTTTCATCTAAACTTTCGAAATCAACATTCAATCACAAACCCGACCAAACGACTTCCGAATGACCTGAAAATTTGCGGACATATCCAAAATCACATAACGAAGATACAAAAATTGTCGGAATTCCATTCCGACCCCCGGATCAAAATCTCACCTATCGTTCGGATTCGCCAAAATTTCAACCTTCGGCATTTCAAGCTTAATTCTACACCGGTCATCACAAAAATATTCCGGACACACTCCTAAGTCCCAAATCACCTAACGAAGCTATCCGAACCATAAGATTTGCATTTTGAGTCCGATATCAAAATTTCCACTTCCGGTCAAATTTTCTCAAAAACCTTCAATTTTCTATCTTTCGCCAAACGACTCCAAAATGACCAACGGACCTCCGAATTCACTTCCGATCGCGCTCCCAAATCCAGAATAACCATACGGAGCTACCCCCAGTCTCGGAATCCCAAACGGACATTAATAACACTAAAATGCATTTTAAGCCAAATTGATGCAATTTCTTCTAAAATGCTATCTTCCATAATATGCGCCAAAACGCTCCCGGGTTATCCAAAACCCGATCCGGGCATACGCCCAAGTCCGAAATCATCATATGAACTTGTTGGAACCTTTAGATCCCAATTCCGAGGTCGTATACTCAAAATTCCAATCCTAGTTCATTTCTTCAGTTTTAAGCTTTGGAAATAAGAATTTTCATTTAAATTTGACTCCAAACTTCTTGAATTTTAATTCTGACCATACACACAAGTCAATATACTTGAGATGAAGTTGTTCATGGCCTCAAACTGCTGAATGACGCGCCATATCTCAAAACGACCGGTTGGGTCGTTGCAATCTCCCCCACTTAAACATACGTTCGTCCTCGAACCATCTTAGTATCCTACACTTAATCAATAATTTTTTTAATACCTTTAAAGAAAAATACATTGAAGAAAATATAGGTTGGGTGTTAATAGGAACTAAGTTGATTTAATAGTCTTAGATTAAATTATTATATAAATTTTACAAATAAAATATGATTAAATAAAACCAAATCCTTAGGTGTATGAAATTTCAAACGTGTTGAATGGTTTTTGAGAAAAAGACATTTGGAGAAAAAGATGTTTGCAAGTTTTGTCAACACTAACATGTTTTACAAATAAAGATAACACAAAAATGCAATGTGTTTATGGAGAAAAGGACGTTTGAAATTTGTATTAGAAAATCAGATTTGCTATTAGAAATCAATTGTAGTATTAAGAATAAAAAAATATGCAAGCTTTAAGAAGTAAGGATAAAATAGTAGAAGACAAAATGTATTTATTCATAAAAATATGTTAGGTGAGACAAAAAATTAACATATTTGCATATAATGTTACTCTATCTATTTCAATTCAAATGACACATTTCACTTGTCGAGAGCCAATCTAACTAAGCTTTACGCTAAGTTGGATTTGTTCAACTTAATATTTTTTTAAAATTAAAAATTAGATATTCAAAAACTATACGAGAAATACTATAAGTTACAATTTTCTCATATCAATATGATCAAAAAGATATTTTAAAATATTGGTCAAACGTCACATAATATGACTCTCGATAAGCGAAATGTGTTATTGAAACAGATGAAATATAAGATATTTACAATTACAAAATAATGTACAAATAAGTCAACTAAATTCATCATCTATGTATATTTAGAATATAGTCAATACATCACTATGTTAGTGTAAGAGAAAATTATTTCATCAATTAAATAAATAAACAAATATTGTATATATATATTTAATTAGTACGTTATACACACGTGCATTGCAGTATACTAAAACTGGTAATAGTAATAAAAGATAACTAGTAATAGTAATAAAAGTTAACAAATAATTTAAATAGGGCATGAAATTATTAATGACTAGGGAGCACTAAAAATTAATCAGAAGAGAGGTAGGACAAAATTGGGTATCAACAGCAATAAGTCATACCCTTTACCAGCCTTTGGAAGAAACGTCGCTAAAGGATTTACCGTCCCCGGCTTCAGCAGCTAAATACTAATTGTCGGTAAATGATATAGCGGCCTCTGTTATTGCCGCCAATGCAGTTAATTTTATTGCCGCTGAAGTCCATTTTTGTTGTAGTGGCTTAATAACAATAATAATAAAAGAAAAACGGAAGACAAAATCTGATAATGTAACTAAATACTAGTACAAAATCAAAAATACAACTCTACCCAGAATTGGTGTCACAATGTCACGGATCACTACGAATACTACAAATAGTAGCAACCTCGCTATGGTCCAAAAGCTCAAGTACCGGGATCTGCATACAGTGCAGAGTGTAATATCAGCACAACTGACTTCATATGCTGGTAAGTTTCGAGCCTAACCTCGGCGAAGTAGTGACGAGTCTATGACAAGACTACCAAGAAAACATGTGCAATTCAATCATATACAACAAATAATAATAACAAAAACTAGCAGTTAAAGATGGGAAGGGGGAACATGTTGATGGGGATATCAAGTACTAACAGAATTTCAGTAGAGAAACACCAAGAACACCATAATTTAATTATGACAAGAATAAGGAACACAGTAACAAATGTACGGCATCACCCTTCGTGTTTTTACTCTCGTTCTCATCATAAGAATCAATAGATTCGATACGATATCACCCTTCGTCCTCGTGCTCACAAATGGCACGACAATATCCTTCATGTATTATCACTCATATCATGGCACAACATCACCCTTCGTGCTTTTACATTTGTAATATCGTTATTGCATCACCCTTCGTGCATTAACACTTACTCACAAATATCACGCACGACATCACCCTTCGTACTTTTCACTCTTCCTTACCCAAGCAAAAATCACAAGTAACTCGGGCAAGGGTACACTAGTATAACAATAATAACCGGTCAAGGAAAATAATATTATAAGTAATAACAACTCGGCAAGGGAAACAATGCTCAACTCGCTTCCACAATCACTTCATAACATAAATCTCAACTTGAGTCAATACTCAACTCGCTTTCAGAATCACTTCACAACAATAATATCCCGGCAAGGGAAACAATATCATAAGCAATAACATCTTGGCAAGTGAAACAATGCTATACTCATTTTCACAATTACTTCACAATATAAATCACAACTTGAGACAATGTTCAATTACTAAGAATACTTCTATAAGCCTTGTTCAATATTGATTATCATCATATTAAGCATTGATAATACATAACGGAGTCACGACAATCATAATATAAGACTCACGGGCATGCTTGACACCAATGCATAGAGACTTGTCACCAAACCTATACATCGTACTCAACAATTAACACATAGCAATTAGGACCACAACCATTATTCTCTCGTGGGCGCGAGATATAAAAGAGAGTTTTTCCAATTAAAGGACAACCAAAACGTGATTCATTTATTGAGATTGAGAGTCGCCACTTAGGAGATTTATGGTGTCCCAAGTCACCGGTTGAATCCCGAATCGAGGAAAAGATTGACTCTGTATTACAGTCCGCGAACCAGAAATCTGGATAAGGAATTCTGTTAACCCGGGAGAAGGTGTTAGGCATTCCCGAGTTCCGTGGTTCTAGCACGGTCGCTCAACTGTTGTATTCAGCTTATTTATCTGATTTATAACATGCTTTACCTTATGTGCAAATTTTAACCTTTGATCGCTTTTAACATTATTATTATTATTATAACAAAAAATTGCAACGTCGTGAAAATGCATCTCAAATCACGTCACAATCAATGTACCCGTGATTATCGACACATTTCGACTTCGTTGAGATTTGGATTTGGGTCACATAAATGTGCACCCGTGTTTAGGAAAGTAAAATTATTAAGGAACGCACCTAAAGAAACTAAAGCGTTGTTAAATATGCGAGGGCCATGAAAATTAGCTAAATGGCAATCCTCGAGTTCTAATTACTTTAAATAAATAATTAAAAAGGGCCACGCAATTTGTGATTTTATTTGGCGCGATGCGTCTCGATTCCGTTTTATTTTTAAGAAACAAAATGCCAAACACCTCACCTTTCATTATTGTTTTGCCAAACCATATCATTAACACCAAGGCTCACAATCCCCCGAAAGAACGCACATAATCAAGCATAAGAAAGTAGTAAAACGCACTGACTCATTGGTTGGATTACAAATCACTCTACTTAATATTTTAGATTTAACAAAAAGAGAACACAATACAGGCCTATCGCAAAAACCAACTATGAACATTATATAACAATCACGTTCGTAAGATGCTAATATATTTTGGTTGACTTTAATAACACTAGGCCAAATAATTAATTAAGATTCTTATTTAAACACTTTTAATTTCTAAATTAATGATGGAGAGTGTTAACCTCTTTTAATCATACTAGAGTTTGAAAATTAAAGACTACCGCAAGATGCAAGAAACTGAAGAATAACAAAAAAAGAAACTTTCAAATCCTATGCTTACACAATATTCACGAACTACTCAAAAATAGAGAATATGAATTCTTATGAATGCATCAAAACCAAATACGCAACAGTGATTCACAAATCACAAACGATAGACAAACATGGTTAAGTGGAAGGTTAGTATCATTCCTATCACTACCATTAAACTCAATAAAAAGAGCATCGTAAATAAACTGAAGTATAACATGTATATATGAAAGAACTGAAACTCAAACCTCAGACCAGAACCACGGACAATGACTTAACCAACGACGAACTCGAACGGACCTCGACGGATTGAACCTGGAAACCTCTTCACGTTCATATGTTTGTTTGCTGCTGGACGCGACGGACTAGAGGAAAAGGACGACGCCGCTGGCTGGACGACGATGAGGTGGTCGACGGGGTTCGGGCGTGGAGGTTATTGGACGTGACAGTGGGGATGCTAGAAGCTGGGACGAGTTCGACGAGAGGCTGGAATGGTCGACGTTGAGAGTGGTCGTCGTTGGCAGCGACGTGAAGGAGCAGCTATCTTGGTTCGACGACCAGTCGTGGAGGTGACGAGCAGTTGGAAACGACTGGTTCGTCGCTGGCTCGCCGGAGAAGAAGAAGATCCTGCTGCAAAGTGTAGTATTCCCTCCCTTTTTCTTTTTGTTTTTGGTGTCGATTGAAGCCGGTTTTATGGCTAATGCTTCAGCTTTTTGTTGAAGAAGAAGAAGACTGCCGTGCTTTTCTTCATGAAGAAGAAGAAGCAAAGAAGCCACAGTCCCTTGTAGCTTTTCTCATTCCCGTGTATATCCCCTCTAATTCCTTTTCTGATCACGTGACCCCCCATTTGGTTGTGTTTTTTAATTTTGGTCCCATGTCTTTTTGTTTTGTGTCTTTTTCTTTGTGTCTTTTTTTGTGTCTTTTTCTTTGTGTCTTTTTTTGTGTCTTTTTCCCATAATGAATCCATATCTTTGTGTTTCTCTTTTTTCATTTTTAACCGTGACCAAACGTTCTGCCCATCATTTGTCTTTTTTTTTTTTTTTTTTTTGTTTTTATTCTCTTTTTTTATTTTTTAATCATTTTCCCATCCCTCCCCCATAGTGTAGTGTCGGGTTATTACGGGCTATGTCCGAAAAATTATAAAACCGGGTAGTTTGAACCCGAATATTATTCTTCGCCCGGAACCGAGAATGAGAACACGGTGTTATTAATTAATCACTACGTAAGCCAAAATAACTATAAGACCAATAATTAAAACAAAGTTATTTTTTATATTTTTCAAGATTAAAGTTACCACAAAATACTAATTATATTATTTTTTGTTTTATAATTCTTGTTTTTTTTTATATAAAAATAAAGATATAAAGAACTATTTTTTATATTTTTTAAGTTTAAAATGACTACAAAATATTAATAAAAATTATTTTTGTAATTTTCGTTTTTAATAAAAAGATAAAATATAAAGTACTATTTTTGTATTTTTCAAATTTAAAAATGATTACGAAACATTAATAAAACTATATTTTTTGTTATTTTTTTATCTTAAGGTAGAAATAAAGTAAAAGAGTCAAAATTAGCTAAAATAGCTATATTATGCCTAAACTAAATATTTTATGCTAAAAATATAAAAAATCTCGGGGAGGGTCAAAAATCACGTGTTTACAGCTGCCCCTCTTTGACTGAAAACACAAAGAGTTTTCAGACAAAGAACGACTAGACAAGTGTTTTTTGACCCGACCCTTATTCGGAGGGACTAAACTAAAAGAAGAGGAATGTGACCGAGCCCTTGTATCTGAGCTGCCTACATATCCTTGGCTATAAAGGAATCAGGCCACGTGTAGTTCGAAAGTGAGTGAGGAAGGGTATACCGAGGTGGAGAGCCGGTCGAGGTGCCGTTTCGCCGAGGTTCCGTTCCGTCGAGGTTCCGGTCCGTGGTCCTGCTATTACATCAAAAATCAAAACATGAGAAAGACTAACTAAGCCTATCGGCTACTAGTTACAAGATTCCTATCTATAAGTCTTCTGAAGCTTGATCTTGAGTATTGGTTGGTGCTTCATGCGGACTCTAAATTTGAACCTTGATACTTGCTAGTTGCAGGTGCTGCTTTTCGGATCAAGACCAGGTATGCAGTGCTCGTGACCTCGGCCATGTCTTGAGCACACCACATCTTTCCTCAACTTTTGCACTTGGATTAACTCCTTGCCTTTTTCATTGTGACTAACTTCTGTTGATCATCTCGGACTGTTGACTCGCATTCTGGTCGCCATCTTCTTTTGTTGCTAACTTGCATTACACTCCAAAGTGAATTCCCTGACTTGTGATCTTCGAGCTATTCTCCTTCGAAGTCTGAATCTATCTTTTCCGATCCTTGTCGCCTTCCTTCTGATTCATGCTGGGGATTTCCGTTACACTATGTCACTTTCGATTGTTCACCATCCTTATCAAATCTTGGAAACTGAGACGGCGTTCTGCTTTTCTGGCGGGCTTCTGACTTTATCAACAAACTCTAATCATAAATTGCCATTCCCTTCTTCAAGTGGGCACCTGACTTCAATCATCAACTTTTGAAAATAAATCGCCATTCCTCTCTTCGGGCGGGCTCCCGACTTCAACAACATCTTTTGAAAATAAACGCCATTCCTCTCTTCGGGCGGGCTCCCGACTTCAACAACATCTTTTGAAAATAAATCGCCATTCCTCTCTTCGGGCGGGCTCCCTGACTTCAATCATCAACTTTTGAAAATAAATCGCCATTTCTCTTTTTTTCATTGTGACTAACTTCTGTTGATCATCTCGGACTGTTGACTCGCATTCTGGTCGCCATCTTCTTTTGTTGCTAACTTGCATTACACTCCAAAGTGAATTCCCTGACTTGTGATCTTCGAGCTACTCTCCTTCGAAGTCTGAATCTATCTTTTCTGATCATTGTCGCCTTCCTTCTGATTCATGCTGGGGATTTCCGTTACATTCTACCACTTTTCGATTGTTCACTATCCTTATCAAATCTTGGAAACTGAGACGTCGTTCTGCTTTTCTGGCGGGCTTCTGACTTTAACAACAAACTCTAATCATAAATTGCCATTCCCTTCTTCAAGTGGGCACCTGACATCTCAGGAGAAAGATTCATCGGACTGAGATTTTGATGTCTTAGGAGAAAGATTCATCAGACTAAGACTTTGATATTTTAGGAGAAAGATTCATCAGACTAAGATTTTGACGCTAGGAGGTAATTCCTCAGACTAGGTCTAAATTGTTGTGATCTCAGGAGAAAGATTCATCAGACTGAGATTTTGATATCTTAGGAGAAAGATTCATCGGACTAAGATTTCGACGCTAGGAGATAATTCCTCGGACTAGGTCTAAATTGCTGTGATCTCAGGAGAAAGATTCATCAGACTGAGATTTTGACGCTAGGAGATAATTCCTCCGACTAGGTCTAAATTGTTGTGATCTCAGGAGAAAGATTCATCAGACCGAGATTTTGATATCTTAGGAGAAAGATTCATCGGACTAAGATTTTGACGCTAGGAGATAATTCCTCAGACTAGGTCTAAATTGATGCCTTACTTGAAATCTTCCAATTGTTGCTTCCTTCTTCTTGTTGCTTTCATCTAAAACCTCTAATTGTTGTTTTTCACTTCCTATTAAATTATCTTTAACTATAACTTCAAAAACTAAATCGCCACTCCATTCTTCGGGCGGGCTCCCTGACTTCAACTACAACTCCAAACTAAATCGCCACTCCATTCTTCAGGCGGGCTCCCTGACTTCAACTACCACTTCAAAATAAATCGCCACTCCATTCTTCGGGCGGGCTCCCTGACTTCAACTATAACTCAAAATAAATCGCCACTCCGTTCTTCAGGCGGGCTCCCTGACTTCAGCTACAACTTCAAAATAAATTGCCACTCCATTCTTCAGGCGGGCTCCCTGACTTCAACTACCACTTCAAAATAAATCGCCACTCCATTCTTCAGGCGGGCTCCCTGACTTCAACTATAACTCAAAATAAATCGCCACTCCATTCTTCAGGCGGGCTCCCTGACTTCAACTATAACTTCAAAACTAAATCGCCACTCCATTCTCCAGGCGGGCTCCCTGACTTCAACTATAACTTCAAAATAAATCGCCACTCCATTCTTCAGGCGGGCTCCCTGACTTCAACTACGACTCACTAATTTCATCCCATCCTTATCGCCTTCCTTTGTTTCTTGTACCCTTTTCTTCTTCCTGCATCGTCTCTTGGGCCATCCTTTCTTCTGAATTACCTTGTTTC
The DNA here is from genome assembly GCA_032618575.1 of Nicotiana noctiflora. Classification (NCBI taxonomy): domain Eukaryota; kingdom Viridiplantae; phylum Streptophyta; class Magnoliopsida; order Solanales; family Solanaceae; genus Nicotiana; species Nicotiana noctiflora. Next base: position 14,657 of record JASVEL010011128.1, read on the forward strand.
GGAATTGCTTTCCTCCTGGGTCATGTTATTTTCTCTTGACTGCTGGGGACATCTTTGAATTGATTACTTACCTGCTGGGGATAATGCTGCTGGGGAAATCTTCTTTATTTCCTCCTTTTCTACTTCCTTCAAAACCTATCTCCCGAAATCGCTGGGGATTGAAATGTCATCAGCTGGGGATTACCCTGTCTGGGGATCCCTTTTCCCTCTTCCTCTTTCCAAAACTCCTTCGGGGCTCGTGCTTCGCTCCCTTGAAAACTTGTAGGATATAATGCTGCCGGGGCAATCTCGAAATCAGTGTTTCATTTTTCTAAGAACTGCTGGGGGTGGTACCGGCCTCTTGCCTTTCTGAACGCAAGCTTCCTCGTTTTGTCCTGTCTGCTGGGGGTATAATTTCCTCTATCACAGCTTGTTGTTTTCTTTCTTTCAAAGCTGCTGGGGACAACCGGGTTCAAAAATCATTTCCTCGCGTTATCTGGCTTCTTTCTCCAACCAGGTATTTGGTTTCGAGAAAATTTTCGCAACGGGAGAAAATTTTCTGCCCCAGTTTGAGAATCTTCTTCGTGGCATGCTTTTCTGCCAACAATCCCTCTTTTTCCTGTTTCAAATCAAAGAAAAATCGGTTAGTTTTAAAATGTGGTGGCTGGTTGTGGTGCTCCTGCTGGGGATGGTTCTCCTCTTCTTTCCCTGCTCTGCGTTTCATTGTCAGACCCTGCCGGGGATGTTATCATTTGATGATATTCATGCTGGGGATAGTTTTCTCCTTTCTTGCTTCCCCGCCTTCCTTGACGACTCTTTATTCGCGAACCTTTCCACGTGGTTTTCCACCGACCACCCGAATTCCTATAATAGTGACCCTTCGTGAAGACCTTGCATGTTTTACTGGTGAACCATTTTCTTTGTTCACCCTTGTCACTGAAAATACCTTTCTGCCGGGGATATCTCCCCTTCTTTGGCGGCATATCTAAGGAATGGGCATTTCCCGACCTTTGAGTCTCATTGGCCTTGGCCTCGAGGTCATTAACCTTCATTGAAATATCCTTTTTCACACCGATCCACCCCTTTGTCGATTTCCTATTGCTGGGGAATATCCTTCTGGACACTGGCTTTGCGCTTAATCCCTCCTCACTTATACCACTTGGGTGTACCAATCAAATTCCGTCTTGCATAATTGGAAAGATGATGGAAAATTTTGAAGTCATTTCTTACAAACAGACTCTATTGGGGAATTTTTTATGAAAGGAGAAAGATAAAAGGAAACAGAATAAAAGACAAAAACGAGGATGACTCTAAAAAGAAAAATTATAAAATAACCCTATCAAACGTGGATACCAACTCTAATGGACATGACATGCACATATAGCCTACCATCCGTCATTAAACCGCCTTTTGTAATCTTCTCCTGGGGCTTTCCTATCTCATTTCCAACCTTCGTTTGACTTGTAGTGCCCGAGGGGTTTTCACTACCAAGCCTCTCTCATTTCGGTTTTCTCTCAGCTTTCATCGCCTTATGGTGCCCGTGAAGGTTTTCACCGCTAAGACTCTCTCATTTGTGTTACTTTTCCGCTGGGGATTGGTGGTGTTACTGCTAAGACTCTCCTATTTTCTGCTGCAGCTCCGAGTCTTTTCTGATGGGAATCAGAGTGTTATGTTCTGATGAAACTTCTCTCATTTGCCTAACTTGGCATCTTTTGAAGACTGATCGGAAGGTCTTTCTTTGGACCGTAATGTGGGATTTGGATAGGGCTAGAAAGAAAGGGTATTGAAGGCTCAAAACAAAATCGATTTTGGGTTCAAAATTTACAACCTTCGGACCTAAATTTATTTACAATAAACACAATTTTTCTTTGCCCCAGTTTTTTACTTGGGGATTTTTATTTCTTTATTTACACTATGACCAAGCTGTGAAGCGCCTACGTATCCTCTTTAAGGAATCAGGTCAAACGTAGTTCCCAATTCCTCTTTTTCAAATTTTTTTTCATCACTGTTTTTCCTTTTTTTTTTTTCTTTTTGGTTGTTTTCGTTGTTTTCTTTTTCTCTTTTTCTTTCTTTATCTTCCCCATTTGAGTTTCTAATTTTGGTACCGATTCCGAAGGAGGGGTATGAAAGAAATCAAAATAAGGCTCGAAGGGTTGACGATGGATAAAGTGTTTGGATAGCAGAACAAAATGCCTTCGTCATTCCAATCTTCAAAACATGCCAAGTGTAAACGACACAATTAATATTCGTCATATCTTTAAAGCACTGTTGGGCAACACTCTCATTTTCATTATTATGAACGACCCCATGTCAATTTTGGCGGCTTGCCTTTAACGGTTTTCTTTTACTTGCCCCAGTTTCTCATGACTCGGGTTTCGAATAATCTCAAACCGTTCTTACTTCATTTAAATATCTCGATCACCTCCCAATGGTTTTGTGATTAACTTTTAAGATCGGGCCAGAACTATGCGCGCACGTCATGTCACTAGAGCTATCAGAAAAAGAACTATAGGAAGGAGATGACTACATAACAGAAAATGTCTAGAAATAATATAAAATAGGTCCTTGCATTAACCGATAAAACAACGACTCGAACAACCAAAAAAACAAAACTGCGGTACCATACTTAGAACGAACCTAGACCCCTTTAGATGAGACACTATGATCAAAAGAAAAATACAAGGATAAAAGGTTTGAGCCACAAAACAACATTCGGATTACCATTCTGAAATAACTCGGACAAATAGAAATGACAACAAAATAAGCCACCACAAATGACTCTCCAATTGATAAGCCTGACATTTAACCTCGAATTTGATTATCAGAACCACTATGGCCTTCTCTCATTTCGGTCGGCAAATTCCCGAGTGGATTCTCATATTCCATGTCATCAGGCATCACCGCCAGAAAGTGTGTATCATCAGGTGCAGGTAACAGATTCAGCGCGATATTCTGGGTGTCACTGTTATGAATCACAATCAATCTTTCTTGGATCATCCTTTCTATTTCCCTTTTCAAATCCCGACAACTTTCCATGTTGTGCCCCCGGGCATGGGAATGGTATTCACACCTTTTAGATGGGTCAAAGCTCCTTGCACGTGGGTCCACATGATTTGGAGGGATGGGTGAAATCATGTCCTGTTGCTTTAACTTCTCAAATAAGCTTGCATAGGAAACTCTTATTGGTGTGAAATGTTCCTTCAACTTCGGTTCCCTTCTATACCCTTGGTTTGGAAGTGGGTTATAAGGTATTTGGAAATTTTGCGGAGGCTGGTAGAGATTTTGTGATGCTCGTGCTCGCTTTCTTGGATGATTTGATGGCTGAATAACGTACTGGGGTGGATCAACTGAGTATGGTGGGTTCGGAGGTGGATAGTGATGCTCAGGGGAATTATGGAAAACTTGTCGAGGCATCGCATACCGTCGAGGTACTCTTCTGGAACCTTTTCTTGACCCTGATGTCATCATGACTTCTTCATCCCTCTCATTCGTGTCACTAGATTCAAATTGGACAGTCTGAGCTGCGGCCTTGAGAGCCGCTTGACTTATAATTCTGCCTGTCTTAAGACCGTTCTCTACCATTTCTCCCATTTTGATTACATCCAAGAAGGATTGACCAACCGCGGACATCATGTTCTGAAAATAATCCGGCTCTTGAGCCTGAAGGAAGACAGTGATTAACTCGTGGTCGTCCATGGGTGGCTTCAGCACGAGCCGCTTGCTCTCTCCATTTAAGGGCATATTCCCTGAAACTTTCACTTGATTTCTTCTTCAGATTTGAAAGGAAAATGCGGTCTGGGGCAATGTCAATGTTGTATTGGAATTGTTTGACAAAGGCTTGTGCCATGTCGTTCCAGACGTGCCAGCGAGATGCATCTTGATCCCAAAACCATTCAGAGGCTACTCCTATAAGGCTTTCCCCAAAGTAAGCTATTAACAATTCTTCATTTCTTCCCGGACTCCTTAGTTGATTGCAATACCTTTTCAAGTGGGCTATTGGGTGTCCATGTCCATCGTACTTTTCAAATTTGGGAATCTTGAAACCAGGTGGCAAGTGGACATCGGGAAACAAGCATAGATCTTTGAAAGCCACACTCTTTTGACCCGCCAACCCGTGCGTGTTTTCCAACCGCTGTTCTAAGCTTTTCAATCTTTGGGTTATTTCCTCCTGTACCATCTTTTGGGGATCTTGCGTTGTCCGCTTGTCACCAACCAACCACCTCCTACTTACTTTACAATTCAAGACAAAACATGTTAGAATGGACTCAGTCAGTCCTTATCAAATTTTTTATTTTTTATTTTTTTATTTTTTATTGTTTTTTTTTTGTTTTTTTTATTTTTTTTATTTTTTTATTTTATATTATATATATACATATACAATTGTGGTCGAATCTTTTGGAGATTGCCTACGTATCATGACCCCGCATGAATCAGACCGAGCGTAGTTCTTGCAAATTAATGCAAGAAATAAAGAGATGTTTATTTGATTTTTTTTTCTTTTTTGAAGCAAAATTATAAAAGCCGACTCCAACTACAAACTTATGTAGGAGATTTCTACAAGAATAAGAAAATTTTTGGTGTCAATTATGACTATTTCTACAAAATTAGCCAAGTAATGAAATTATGGCTATTTTTGCAAAATTTATTTAAGAAAGATAAACTTGAAATTTTTTCCATCCTGTGGCTCATGGGGCATCGTTCGGCATCGCCATAGCCAACGCAAGACTGAGAAGTTTCTAATGTCAATTGACTATTTTTACAAAATTGGCCATGTAATGGCTTATTTGACAAAGCGGCTATTTTTGTAAAATTTTATTTAAGAGGCTACAAATTCAAAACTTTTCATCTTAAGGCTCATGGGGCATCGTTCAGCACCGACACAGGCCAACACAAGACTGAGAAAGTTTAAATGCCAAATGTGGCCATTTCAGCAAAACCATATGTCGTTTTTTTTTTTTTTTAATCCTGTGGCTCATGGGGCATCGTTCGGCATCGCCATAAACCAACACAAAACTATTTTTCATAAATTGGCCATGTAATGGCTTATTTAGACAAAGTGGCTCTTTTTGCAAACCTTTATTTAAGAAGATGCAAATTCAAAATTTTATCGTGGGGCCTATGGGGCATCGTTCAGCACCGACACAGGCCAACACAAGACTGAGGAAGTTAAAATGCAAAAATGTGGCTATTTCAGCAAAATTTCGGCCATGTAATGGCTTGTTTGATAAAGTGGTTACTTTTGTAAAGTTGAGTGATGACTCAAAACTTGATTTTTGCGGATACAGCCTTTCGACATTTCCGCGGGGGAATATTTCAAGGCTGCGCCCAAAATTGTTTAAAATGACCCAAAGTGGCTATTCTTGCAAAAACGGCCTTCCGGCGTCCTTTTGAGGGACATTCGGCTTGTTTTAAGCAAGAATAGCATCACCCGACTTATTTATAACATAATAAAAAATTTGACATTTTTTGGTTATTTTTTGCAAAAGGGGTGTGAACCCTGAAACTTGATTTTGCGGCTATGGCCTTGCAACATTTCCACAAGGAATATTTCAAGGCTGTGCCCGCAAATTATTAAAAATGATTCAAAGTGGCCATTCTTGCAAAAAACAGCCTTCCGGCGTCCTTTCGGAACATTCGGCTATTTTCAAAAACAGCGTCCCTTCGATTTTATTGACAAAATTAAATTGATAAAATGAAACACACATTTTTTTTGATTTTTTAAAGGGGTGGTTGAACCCGATGAGGGTTGCCTACGTATCTCACCTAGTGGTGAGAATCAAACCTGCGTAGTTCGGTCGGATTAGTTGACCAATTATTTCAACAAAATTGTTCCACCTATTTTTCAAATTTTCTTTTCAAACCTTCGACAGCGTTTCGTCGACATTTCGATATTTTCTATTCTAAAATTTCCTCTCTTTTTTGTTTTTCAGGAATTTAGCCCGTAATAATCTAGAACAAATAAATGCAACATATAACATGCTCGGTCTTTTGATTACCGGGTCACCTGTCCTAGACGGACCCAACCCCTGTGTTGAGTCCCCTAAGTCAGATATGATGCAAATAAACGTCCTAAATCTAGGCTCAATATCCTGATGTTTTCAATGGTACTAGACTGTGTACCCGAGCAGACAACTCGGATTGAGGAGGGGGCTACGTACCGGGGACCCGCGGGATCGTCCGGCTTTGTAACTTATCCTGCCTCTTTTCTTATTTTTGGTATTGACACTAACGGAAAGGGGAGTCTCAACCAGTAAGCACATCCCCGGGGGTAAGAAGAGAAGGATTTTCGGCACAGTTTTATATACAGTTCACGCAATATCAAAGCGGTAAACATATAGCAGTTTGTATATACAATGCAATTAGTATCAAAGCGGTAGACATGTAGCACATTAATCAAAACATATAATGAAATCAGATATAAGCAAAAACAACAATTTTAACTGAGCTCGAATTCTTAAACCCTGAACCGAAGTTCAGAGGTTTATTCCCCAGCAGAGTCGCCAGAGCTGTCACACCTCCTTTTGGCGCACCCGCGAGGGAGCGAGGGAGTTTTTCCAATTAAAGGACAATCAAAACGGGATTATTTTATTTAATTCAGAGTCGCCACTTAGGAGATTTATGGTGTCCCAAGTCACCGGTTGAATCCCGAATCGAGGAAAAGATTGACTCTGTATTACAGTCCGCGAACCAGAAATCCGGATAAGGAATTCTATTAACCCGGGAGAAGGTGTTAGGCATTCCCGAGTTCCGTGGTTCTAGCACGGTCGCTCAACTGTTGTATTCAGCTTATTTATCTGATTTATAACATGCTTTACCTTATGTGCAAATTTTAACCTTTGATCGCTTTTAACATTATTATTATTATTATAACAAAAAATTGCAACGTCGTGAAAATGCATCTCAAATCACGTCACAATCAATGTACCCGTGATTATCGACACATTTCGACTTCGTTGAGATTTGGATTTGGGTCACATAAATGTGCACCCGTGTTTAGGAAAGTAAAATTATTAAGGAACGCACCTAAAGAAACTAAAGCGTTGTTAAATATGCGAGGGCCATGAAAATTAGCTAAATGGCAATCCTCGAGTTCTAATTACTTTAAATAAATAATTAAAAAGGGCCACGCAATTTGTGATTTTATTTGGCGCGATGCGTCTCGATTCCGTTTTATTTTTAAGAAACAAAATGCCAAACACCTCACCTTTCATTATTGTTTTGCCAAACCATATCATTAACACCAAGGCTCACAATCCCCCGAAAGAACGCACATAATCAAGCATAAGAAAGTAGTAAAACGCACTGACTCATTGGTTGGATTACAAATCACTCTACTTAATATTTTAGATTTAACAAAAAGAGAACACAATACAGGCCTATCGCAAAAACCAACTATGAACATTATATAACAATCACGTTCGTAAGATGCTAATATATTTTGGTTGACTTTAATAACACTAGGCCAAATAATTAATTAAGATTCTTATTTAAACACTTTTAATTTCTAAATTAATGATGGAGAGTGTTAACCTCTTTTAATCATACTAGAGTTTGAAAATTAAAGACTACCGCAAGATGCAAGAAACTGAAGAATAACAAAAAAAGAAACTTTCAAATCCTATGCTTACACAATATTCACGAACTACTCAAAAATAGAGAATATGAATTCTTATGAATGCATCAAAACCAAATACGCAACAGTGATTCACAAATCACAAACGATAGACAAACATGGTTAAGTGGAAGGTTAGTATCATTCCTATCACTACCATTAAACTCAATAAAAAGAGCATCGTAAATAAACTGAAGTATAACATGTATATATGAAAGAACTGAAACTCAAACCTCAGACCAGAACCACGGACAATGACTTAACCAACGACGAACTCGAACGGACCTCGACGGATTGAACCTGGAAACCTCTTCACGTTCATATGTTTGTTTGCTGCTGGACGCGACGGACTAGAGGAAAAGGACGACGCCGCTGGCTGGACGACGATGAGGTGGTCGACGGGGTTCGGGCGTGGAGGTTATTGGACGTGACAGTGGGGATGCTAGAAGCTGGGACGAGTTCGACGAGAGGCTGGAATGGTCGACGTTGAGAGTGGTCGTCGTTGGCAGCGACGTGAAGGAGCAGCTATCTTGGTTCGACGACCAGTCGTGGAGGTGACGAGCAGTTGGAAACGACTGGTTCGTCGCTGGCTCGCCGGAGAAGAAGAAGATCCTGCTGCAAAGTGTAGTATTCCCTCCCTTTTTCTTTTTGTTTTTGGTGTCGATTGAAGCCGGTTTTATGGCTAATGCTTCAGCTTTTTGTTGAAGAAGAAGAAGACTGCCGTGCTTTTCTTCATGAAGAAGAAGAAGCAAAGAAGCCACAGTCCCCTTTTTTCTCTCCTAGCTTTTCTCATTCCCGTGTATATCCCCTCTAATTCCTTTTCTGATCACGTGACCCCCCATTTGGTTGTGTTTTTTAATTTTGGTCCCATGTCTTTTTGTTTTGTGTCTTTTTCTTTGTGTCTTTTTTTGTGTCTTTTTCTTTGTGTCTTTTTTTGTGTCTTTTTCCCATAATGAATCCATATCTTTGTGTTTCTCTTTTTTCATTTTTAACCGTGACCAAACGTTCTGCCCATCATTTGTCTTTTTCTTTTTTTTTTTTCGTTTTTGTTTTTATTCTCTTTTTTTATTTTTTAATCATTTTCCCATCCCTCCCCCATAGTGTAGTGTCGGGTTATTACGGGCTATGTCCGAAAAATTATAAAACCGGGTAGTTTGAACCCGAATATTATTCTTCGCCCGGAACCGAGAATGAGAACACGGTGTTATTAATTAATCACTACGTAAGCCAAAATAACTATAAGACCAATAATTAAAACAAAGTTATTTTTTATATTTTTCAAGATTAAAGTTACCACAAAATACTAATTATATTATTTTTTGTTTTATAATTCTTGTTTTTTTTATATAAAAATAAAGATATAAAGAACTATTTTTTATATTTTTTAAGTTTAAAATGACTACAAAATATTAATAAAAATTATTTTTGTAATTTTCGTTTTTAATAAAAAGATAAAATATAAAGTACTATTTTTGTATTTTTCAAATTTAAAAATGATTACGAAACATTAATAAAACTATATTTTTTGTTATTTTTTTATCTTAAGGTAGAAATAAAGTAAAAGAGTCAAAATTAGCTAAAATAGCTATATTATGCCTAAACTAAATATTTTATGCTAAAAATATAAAAAATCTCGGGGAAACACATAGCAATTAGGACCACAACCATTATTCTCTCAAACTAAGGTTAGACCAAACACTTACCTCAATGCTACGAACATAATCAAGCCTCAACTACCGCTTTACCTCTCGATTCCACTTCCAATTCGTTTGTATCTAGTCACAATTTACTTAACGATATCAATAAATGCTAAATAAACCAATTCTAATGCATGAAAATAGATTTTCTAATGATTTCCCCAAAAAGTCAAAACCCGACCCCTGGCCCACTTTGTCAAACCCCGAAGTTTGAACCAAAACTCGATCACCCTTCCACCTACGAACTCAATATATAATTTGTTTTATTTTAAAATCGAACCCCAAATTGAGGTCTAAATCCCCCAAAATTAAAATTTCTAAGTTCTACCCAAATAAACCAAATTTCCTATGAAAAACCCTTGATTCTGAAATGAAATCATGTAAAAAGATGGATTAGATTGAAAGAAATGAGTTAGAAATGACTTACTAATGATTTAGAAGAGTTTGTGCCCTTGACAAGTCGCCCAAATGTGTTTTAGGGTTTGAAAAGTTATAAAAATAAAGATGAATCTCGTCTGAATTCTCACATATCATGTCCAGATGTCGCAATTGTGACCAAGAGTTCGCAGTTGCGAACCTTGAGAATTCCTACTAGCTTCGCAAATGCGAAGAAACTATAGCATTTGCGACCCTAACAAATTCCTGTCATCTTCGCAATTGCGAAGGAGAGGGTCGCATTTGCGACCTCTGGGATTTCTGGGGGTTTTCACAATTACGAAGAAAAGCTCACAAATGCGAGCTAGGTTGGTCAAGGCTCATTTCGCATTTGCGATCACCCCTTCGCAATTCCCATGCCATCAGACATTTGAGATCCCTGATCTCGCAATTTGCGAGATCAGAGGCCAAAATACCATAATTGAACCTGCAACAATTTTCCTAAGTCCAAATACACTCACTGGCCTATCCAAAACTCACCCGAGCCCTCGGGACTCCAAACCAAACGTGCACGCAAGTCCAAAAATATCTTACAAACTTGCTCGTGCGATCAAATCATCAAAATAGCATCACCAACTATGTGTTAAACCTCAATTCATGAAATCACTCAAGAACATTAAAATTTCTATTTTCTCAACTATAAGTCTGTTTTATATCAAACGAATTCCGATTCTTACCAAATTTCACATATTCAACCAAATTATTATTTTAAGCTTGTATCGGGCTCCGGAACCAAGATACGTGCCCAATGCCATCAAAAAATTGCATCAATTCACTTCTAAAAGACTTTATATTTTCCAGCAAAAACATTTCTTTAAAAATTCTTTTCTCGGGCTTGGGACCTCAAAATTCGACTCCGAGCATACATCCAAGTATCATATTTTACTATGGACCCTACAAGAATGTCGGATCACGGGTTCGGGTCCATTATCAAAAATATTGACCATAGTCAACTTTAAATAAATTTTAAATGTCAATTTTCTTATTTTACTAAGATTTCACATAAAAGCTTTTCGGAAAAAGCTTCCGACTGCACACAAATCGAAGTGAGGCAAAAAGTTCTATCACATGTATAAACATGAACACAAGTTTTTACCTTTTGTATATGTTGTTTACATAATAAGAGGTGATGGCACTTAGAAAAGAGCTTGCGTCATTCATAAGGTATCTTAATTTCTGATAGCTGCTTTGTGTGTGCGTTTGTCGTATAACATGGGTTACTTCACTCCCCTTCCATGAGCGCAGACCTAGGCTTTTAATAATATGGGTACACCATTAAAAAAAATAAAGTATTAAGCGAAATTAATCCTTGCTCCTCAAAGTAAGTAACTCAATATTCAACTAGTTGCAAATATAACCTTTTTGGAGCATGCAGATACTATTAAATCAATTTTAAAAAATACATAGTTTGACGGAGAGACCATGGGTTCACGTACCCTATATATTAGGCCATAAATACGCCCGAGCTAAACTACTATTCCAAGGGGCTTGAAACAAGAGAAACTTTCAGAAACCACTATGTTTTAGTGATTATAGCTAGTTGTAACTATCATTTACCATATTACTTCCTATAGCTATGTTTTCAGATTTTTTTAGAGTGTATTCGATGTATTTAAATTATTGTATTTATGAATACAATAACATTCCTAAGCATGAAACAAGGGATTACAGTTAGACGGATTTTTGTATTCAAGTGTATTTGACTATATTCATGGCATTAAACATGGGATTACAGCTAGACAGATTATCGTATGCGACAGTATTCGACTGTATTTACGGCGTGAAACAGGAGATTATGCTATTTTTAAACAGAAAGTGAATCAATTAACATAATAGACTCCTAATATAACTCAACAAACTCAATTATAACACACAAATTTTATATTTCCAGTTATAAAAAAGATTCTCAACAGAAAAACTCCCTAAAAATATAGCAATCTTCAAATAAACTATATAATACATAAATTATATTAATTAAATAATATATATGAATACATTCATAGAATATGGCGAGACAGTGAATACGATTAAATATATAGAATACAGCGGGATACATTAAAATACAATATAAAAAAAAAGACAATTACATAGAATACAATGAGATATATTCAAATAAAATGAAAAAAACCAGACAATAAATACAATAAAATACAACGAAACACATTGACATACATTGAAATATATTAATAGAAAATTCAAGTTGCCCAGCCCCCAACTCCGCCACATTTGCTCAAGAACAACCCTAATGTCGTCTTGTTGAAACAGCATCAGTATCCAGTCCTCGCTCACCGTCACCATTGCCTCCGATTAGCACGTAATTACATGCAAAATAACATAAGTTTTATTTAATCCGATGTGTTGCATCAGAGAATGAGATTGGAATGTGAGGGCGACAATATCAATGAATAAATGCCGGCAAATCTAACTACACAAACATTAAAGTCCGGTGCTACTTTCTCAGCCTTGATAAGTACATCAGTTCTAGGACTCCTCCCTATTGGAGCTAGCTGGCCTTTTTGGTCGAAACGGTGGCGATGGCAATTGCTCCAGCGTTCGGCGGAGGAGAAGACATGGAAATAGAGAGAGGAGGAGAATAGATATGGGGTAGGGGATAGGAGAAATTTGAGAAGATATGAGAGAAAAACAATACAAAGCTTATTTTATGGCATAAGGATAGAAGGTGATCATAAATAGATATTTGACTATAAAAAATCAAAACGTAGCTATCGAATATAATTTTTTAAAGGGTATTTATTTAAAATAAATAAGATATCAACATTTGATATATGAGGTAACTAATCCTTGAAATAATTACCTGGTAAATTAGAGGATTAGACAATATGTATATCAATATACAGTGTTGAGCGCAAAAATGACACATCCCAGCGTAAAGTCCAACCTTGATAATTTACAGTACTGACATCTGCCGAGAGTGCATCACCATTCACACAAAAATTCACTATAACCCATCTCAGCGTTTTCTGAACACAATGTTTATCATCTCTTTCAAATTCATGCAGGCCACTATCTCAGTATCTCCGAGATCTAAAGCTGTCATTGATGTTTCAGCTGATTTTGGAATAATACATTTCTTGTATCCCAGCTTCGCCACTGTATTTATCCTTTTGTCCATTCTCGGTACCTAATAATTTTTGTAAGGAGAACAAACAGAAGTGAATCAGAATGGCAGGAAAAGGAAAAACATGTCTTGTGCACGGGGAGCAAGTATAGTATTCTTTTGGCCAACTACATAAGCAGACCCTCAAACTTGGCCCTTTTTTTCCATTATTAGACATACTGCTGAAATGTCAAGGTGTGTGTGCTACACTGTATGAGCGCGCGAGGCCCTCTTCTTCTTATAAATCTTTTTTTTGTCCTTCTTCCTCACTCTCTCTCCCTACCTGCCTCCACCTTCCGCCACTAATCCACCATACTCTATAACAAAATGACCCAATTCTCTGGCAACTGAAACAATTCACTATGCTCTTTCAAAGACTTGATTTTGTCAAGAGCACATATAGCGAACGAAATTTTATCAAAGCAGCTTGAAGAGCTTGTTACCGAAAACTTTAGAACAAAGGATATCAAAATTTAGAAAGTAGCATCAAGGCCACACTAATAATGAACCATATCACAAAGCAAAAGAGTATCACATTCATCAGTTATTTCTCTAAACCTTTTTGTAATCCAATTTAATATCGCCACCACAAACATCAATCAAGGCCTAAAATCAAATGACTTCTATTACAACATATCGTACTAATCAATATAACCAGAGGAAGAATCCAACATCTAAAGCAAACTTTCAAAGTAAATGGTGTAATAAATACCAATTTATTAAATGCCCTCCTGGTAAATCCAAATCATAGTTCTATCTTGTGGGTTCAAAATTGTTGCACAAGTAGCCAAATTTGCAGGCAACATGAATATTGTTAGAATAGTAATGTAAATAGAAGAAAATAAATAACCCTAATCCAATATATATTAGGAGTAGGATTTATTATGTGTGTAAATATATAGGGCTTATTGTAACATATGTCAATACATCAATAATATATTTTTCTCCCGTGCTTTCTCACATGGTATCAGAGCGAGGTTCAAGACATGTTCATCTTGGTAGCATCAGTTCTAGCCGCAACATATTTGACGATAATCGTGATTTTGTCTGAGAAATTTGACCGGTGTGTTATGCACGTTGAGACAAACTTTGTGGCAGAGATCTGGAGATACAGCATGTTGAAGGCTATGTGAAGAAGGGGGATCAAATTTATTTTGTCAGAAAATTCAGACCAAGGGGAAGCATTATTAGGTGTTTGCCATAATTTTCTTACCATATTTGATTTTCCTATCTTTTGAAGGAAAAGGGCAATATAATTACCTTAACTGGATTTTTCTTTTTGTAAAAGAAAAATGTAAATTCTTCCATATTTGGCTAGTCCCTTTTCGTGTAGGAGAATGTTTGAACTTCTATAAATTGAAGATTTTTCCTTCTCATTCAGTAGCATCCACAATGTAGCCATAGGGGGCTTGAGAGTAGTGTTTAGGGGGAGAACTTTACGGGACAAGTGTTAGTGGGTCACTTGTGTTTACCTCTTCGTGAGGTTGTTCTCTCGATATTTTGTACTATTTTATTATAGTGGATTGCTCATCTCCGTTGTGGACGTAGGTCAGTTGACCGAGCCACGTTAAATGTTTGTCTCTTTTGGTAGATTTCTCTTTTGTTGTTGGATTTATCGTCGCTCAAGGTTTGCTTGCTAGTTTCCGCATGACACCTGATTTTTTTCGGTCCTAACAAGTGGATCATTCCAGCGACTTCCGAGAGAAAAACCTTGTCGTCGTGATATCACGCGCCGGCGCGTGGATACTACTCCGGCCATCTTTTGACAAAACTCCAGTTGGACAGTCGGATCGCCTGGTGATTTCGAGCCAGACCATACCCTTTTCATTTGATTCCGACCACTTTGAATATTTTCCGGTAGCTACAATCTTTTTCCGGCAAGCACAGTATTTTCAGCATCTGATTCAGAGAACTTTCAGTTGATTCTTTTTGTTATCTGGTGATAATCCAACCATGTCTTTCGGAATCGATGCTTTCGGGTCTAGAAACCCGGGTTCTGGCAGTTCCGGTGTTATGATTACCTCAGAACCTTTAATGGGAGGTTCAAACTACTTAGATTGGGCTTCATCTGTCAAGTTGTGGTGTAAAGGTCAAGGAGTTCAAGATCATTTAACAAAAAAGGTTAGCGAAGGTGATGAAAAAGCCAAAACACAGTAGAAGAAGGTTGATGCTCAGTTATGTAGTATCCTGTGGCGATCTATTGATTCCAAGTTGATACCCTTGTTCCGTCCATTCCAGACATGTTATTTAGTTTGGGAAAAGGCTCGTAATCTCTACACTAATGACATATCTCGTTTCTATGATGTAATATCACGAATGACAAGTTTGAAGAAACAGGAATTAGATATGACTACTTACCTGGGACAAGTTTAGGCAGTCATGGAAGAATTTGAGACGTTGATACCAATTTCTGCTAGTATTGAAAAACAACAAGAGCAACGACAAAAGATGTTTCTAGTTCTTACACTCGCTGGACTCCCTAATGACCTTGATTCAGTACGTGACCAGATTTTGGCTAGTCCAACCGTCCCAACAGTTGATGAATTATTCACTCGATTACTTCGCCTTGCTGCAGCATCTAGCCACCCAATAAGCTCATCACAGACACTTGACTCATCTGTCCTCGTATCCCAATCAGTGGACAATCGGGCATCTCATACTATGGAGAATAAACGAGGAGGAGGTCGTTTTGGAAGATCCATACCAAGTGCTCTTATTGTCATAAACTTGGACACACTCGTGATGTATGCTATTCTCTACATGGCCTCCCACCCAAAAATACTTATGTTACTCAGACTGAGACTACATGTAACCAGGAATTTTCTTTATCTTAACGGGATTCATTCAGCAGATTGATGCCATGAACAGCTTCATCTCAGGTATATTGACTTGTGTGTATGGTCAGAAGTCAAATTCGGGAAGTTTGGAGTCAAATCTAAATGGAAATTCTCATTTTGAAAGCTTAAAGTTGAAGAACTGAACTACGATTGGAATTTTGAGTAAATGACCTCGGAATTGGGATCTAAAAGTTCCAACATGCTCGTATGATGATTTTAAACTTGGACGTATGTCCGGATTTAGTTTTTGATAACCCGTGAGCATTTCAGCGTATATGGTGGAAGTTAGTATTTTAGAAGGATTTCATAAATTTGGGTTGGAAGGCATTTTAGAGTTATAAATGTCCGTTTGGGATTCCGAGTCTGCGAATAGATCCATATGGTGATTTTGGAGTTGGGAACGCGATCGGAAGTGAATTCGGGTGTCCGGAGGTCATTTTGAAGTCATTTGGCAAAATATATGAATTTGAAGGTTTATGAGAAAATTCGACCGGAAGTGAAAATTTTGATATCGGGGTCGGAATGCAATTCTGAAAGTTCGTGCAAGTCCGTAATGTCGAGTGTGACTTGTGTGCAAATCTTGAGTCAATTCGGATTGATTTTGGTAGGAAATGAAACAATTAATCTCTTTAAGGAAAGCTTAAGTTGGAAAAGTCAACTCAACGTTGACTTATGAGTTCGAGGGATCGGAACTGAATTCTGATGATTCGGTTAGTTTCGGTGGATGATTTAAGACTTAGGAGCGCAATCGGAAGTAATTTTGGAGGTCCGGTGAAGAAGTTAGCCTATTTTGGCGAAGTTGGAATTTTGGCGGAATCCGATCGATAGGTGAGATTTTGATCCGGGAGTCGGAATGGAATTCCGACAAATGCAGTAGCTCCGTTAGGTGATTTTGGATGTTCCTGCAAAATTTCAGGTCATTCGGAGGTCGTTTGGTCGGGTTTTTGATCGAATGTTGGTTGCGGAAGTTTAAATGAAAACTTAGGCTTGAATTTGCTTGGATTCGATGTTTTCCGTGTTTAAGGGCGTGTTTTTATGATTGGAACAAGTTTGCATCGTGTTATGGAGTATGTTGGTGGTTTTCGTTGGGGGCCCGAGGGCCTCGGGATGAATTCGGGGGTCCAAACGGACCATTTAGAGCCAAAGTGAGCAGCTGATTGCTGCACTAATTGCAGCAGATTTTCAGCAATTTTCGGCTACTTTGAGAGCTGATATCTTATAATCTATAAGGAAGCACAAAAAGTCCAAAACATAAAAGTTGTAGAACATCGTGTCTAGTTTCCAGAAAGCTAAAGAACGCGTAATTTGGACATCTGTACTAGAAGTTATGATCGACGGAAAATGACTGCTGGAGCAATAGGATGTACAACTTGTACAGCGCAGCAGAGTACAACCCGACGAAGCACAGACACATTCTTTATTACACGAAATTGGGTTATTTCTTTCATTGATTTCATTTCGTTTGGATGATTTTGGAGAGCTTCAAGAGGGGATTTCACCGGGTAAACATCGGAGGTAAGATTCTTGACTCAAAAACATAATTTTATGGTAGAATTAACATCAATCTTCATGAATTTGGGTAGAAATTGTGAAGGATTGTGGCCTAGAAATTGAAAACGAAAATTTGGGTTTTGAAAGGCCAATTGAACTCCGATTTCGATAAATTTTATATGCACGGACTCGTGGCGAGACGAGGATCGCGTTGGTACTAATTTCGGAATTTTCCGAGCAGCGGGCCCGGGGTCGGGTTTTTACCAACTTAGTGTATTTATGCGAATTTCATGTAAATTGAAATGGGTTATGATTCTTTGACCCGTATTTGACACAATTATTGTGGTTTGAATAGATTCTACATGCGAGGCAGCGAATTCCAAAGGAAAGGGCATTGCGGACGAGTCTACGACCGGCTAGAGGTGAGTAGTTTGTGTATATGGTAGCCTGAGGGTTCGAAACCCCGGCTTAGCACATTGTGACGCTTGTAGGGCGTGGCTCGCACACCGTGGCAGGTGCGGAATTGATTGTGACTGGGGATTGAGACTTGGTCCATCCCGGATATGGATAAAAATGCTATTAGTGATGGAAATACGCTGTGTTTGACATATTTATGGGTTGTAAGCCTTGTTTGGGGCCTTGTGCCGACCCGTAGTATCCCTAGGGGATAGTATTTATGTGATAGCTATACTTGCTTAATCATTGATCTCAGTCCTGGAATTCGAAATCACAGTATTGAAATGCTAAGTCACCGGCTTTTGCAAATTAAATAAAAGTTAAAGTATTTTTCATAAATTATGAATTGGAAACTGGAATTAAGAAAAATGAACTGTTTGTGACTTATCTGATTATTGTGGACTGAGGATGGATCGGGCTGCACGCCGCAGCGGTTATTATTGATATGAGGATCGGGCTGTACGCCGCAGCAGTATTGCGCTTGGGCTGTAGGAGCCCCTCCGGAGTCCGTACACACCCCTAGTGAGCGCCGTCGACGTTAAATTGGATCGGGCTACACGTCGTAGCGGTTATGTGCATTGCATTGCATCTTTATTTGTTGAATTATTCTGTGGTAGCTGTATTGTACTGTTGATGCTAGTTCGTAGGAGATTCGGACTATAGTTTAGCTTCATATTGTGGTATTCTGTGGATTTCCTACTTTCAGCTGCTTTTATATATTTATTACTCACTGAGTACTTAGTACTCACCCCTACTCCCTGCACCTTTGTGTGCAGATTCAGGTACACAGGAGGGATAGACGAGCACTCCAGCTTTTATCAGTATTTATCCGAGTTGCTGAGGTAGCTGCTGGCGTTCGCAGGACCTGGCTTCTCTTCTTATTCCAGTTTTCCTTTGTATACACATTATTCATACTTGACTATTTGGTTTAGATATTGTTATCCGATCATGTTTAGAGGCTCTAGACTCGTGACCCTAGATCTTTGGGTGGTTATTCAGTTTAGCTTTATTGTCGAAATAATATCCAGGTAATTGATTTGAGCTTCATGCTCGGGTGAGAGTGTAAATGGTCGGGCTTGCCTAGCGGGTGTGTTGGGCGCCATCACGATCGGGATTTGGGTCATGACAGCAGGTTATGAGTATAACTTAAGCTTTATTTTATACACTAGAACTTGGATATGAGCAAGTAAGCAGACATCTTCACAAGTAGCTTATGTTGCTCAGACTAATACTTCTGTTGTTGGTAATTCTTTTGCTTGTGTTTCCCAGTCTAGTCCTCCTGAACAATGGGTTGTGCACTCAGTCGCTTCTGATCATTTCTCTGATAATTGTTAGATATGTAGTCTTGTCCCACATTGGAATAGGAGTAGAATGTTTTTGTATAGTATAGTTATAAATAAGGATCTATTGTATTGTATTGAATACACAATAATATATCATATTTTCTCCTGTACCTTCTCACATGGTATCAGAGCTATCATGAGAGATTTATCGCCGTGCATAAATTCCAGCAATTCCGGAAGTAAAATCAGTCACCGGAACCCTTTTGTCTGGCAATTTTCAAAGTTGTTTTGCGTCTGCTTTGTCTCTGTCAGTGTTGCGTAAAAAAATCCAATACTACCATAAGAGTAATTACTGTCCGGCAACCAAACCCAGTGAAAATCTCCGGCGATATTGTAGCTGTCCGAAGAAAATTTTCCGGCGAAGTTCCGACATCGTGTGGGCCACTTTTCAGCCATTTTTTGACGACGACTCTTTAGGACAGATTGTTCCCCTTGCAATTCCAACCCTGCCCATCCAAGTTACACCAAATATCATCATGCTGAACTCTGTCCTTAAGGACAAGTAAGTGTGGATCATCATACTGGCGCTCTCGAATACGATCATATAAAGAAGAACGAGCTACTACACAAGCCATCACCCGACCGGGCTCAGAAATATCCAGCCTTACCATCTGATTAGCTAACGCCTGAACATCAACTGCTAGGGGTCTCTCCCCAACTGGAATATACGCCAAACTGCCCATACTAATAGCCTTCCGGCTCAATGCATCAGCCACTACATTGGCTTTCCCGGGATGATACAAGATAGTAATATCATAGTCTTTAAGCAATTCAAGCCATCTCCGCTGCCTCAAATTTAGATCTTTCTGCTTAAACAAATGCTGAAGGCTGCGGTGGTCTGTATATACATCATAAGATACACCATATAGGTAATGCCTCCAAATCTTCAAGGCATGAACAATAGCAACTAACTCCAAATCATGAACAGGGTAGTTCTTCTCGTGGGGTTTTAGCTGACGAGAAGCATATGCAATAACTCTACCCTCCTGCATCAACACACAACCGAGTCCAACTCTAGAAGCATCACAATACACCGTATGTGACCCTGAAGCTGATGGTAACACAAGTACTGGAGCTGTGGTCAAAGCCTCCTTGAGCTTCTGAAAGCTCTCCTCACATTCATCAGACCACACAAATGGCGCATTCTTCTGTGTCAACTTAGTCAACGGTGAAGCAATAGATGAGAAACCCTGAACAAACCGGCGATAATAGCCCGCTAAGCCGAGAAAACTCCGAATCTCTGTAGCTGAGGAAGGTCTGGGCCAATTCTGCACTGCCTCAACCTTCTGTGGATCAACCCGAATACCATCACTGGACACCACATGTCCCGGAAAACCCACAGTATCAAGCCATAACTCACACTTAGTGAATTTTGCATAAAGCTTCTCTTCTCTCAACCTCTGCAATGCCACTCTCAAATGTTGTGCATGCTCCTCCTGGCTGCGTGAATATACCAGAATATCATCAATAAACACAATCACAAAAGAATCCAGGTATGGCCGAAATACACTATTCATCAAGTGCATGAATGCAGCTGGGGCATTAGTTAGCCCGAAAGACATCACCAGGAACTCGTAGTGCCCATATCGCGTCCTGAACGTTGTCTTCATAATATCCGAGTCCCTGATCTTCAACTGATGATAGCCCGATCGAAGATCAATCTTAGAAAATACACTAGCTCCCTGGAGCTAATCAAATAGGTCCTCAATACGAGGTAGTGGGTACTTATTCTTCACTGTTACCTTGTTCAGCTGCCTGTAATCAATGCACATTCTCATTGTGCCATCTTTCTTCTTTACGAACAACACCGGTGCACCCCGAGGTGACACACTCGGACGAATGAAACCCTTATCTAAAAGTTCCTGAAGCTGTTCTTTCAATTCTTTTAACTCTGCTGGTGCCATGCGATAAGGAGGAATAGAAATGGGCCGAGTGCCCGGCACCAAGTCAATACCAAAGTCAATATCTCTGTCAGGCGGCATGCCTGGTAGGTCTGCTGGAAATACATCCGAAAACTCCCTCACAATGGGGACCGAATCAAGACTGGGTGTCTCAGCCTCAACATTTCTAATGAAGGCCAAATAAGATAAACAACCCTTGCCAATCATTCGTTGGGCCTTTATATAAGAAATCACCCCGTCGGACACATAATCAGTCAAGCCACGCCACTCGATCCTTGGATTACCTGGAATAGCTAGTGTGACTGTCTTGGCATGACAGTCCAGAATCGCATGGTAAGGAGATAGCCAATCCATGCCTAGGATAACATCGAAATCTACCATGCCCAGTAGTAATAGATCAACTCGGGTCTCAAGACCCCCAATAGTAATAACACAGGATCGATATACCTGATACACAACAACAGTATCCCCTACCGGGGTAGACACATGTACGGGCAAATCAAGAATACCACGGGTCATACCCAAATGATGTGCAAAATAAGTAGAGACATAAGAATAGGTGGATCCGGGATCAAATAAGACGGAAGCATCCCTGTGGCAGACTGAGATAATACCTGAAATAACCGCATCTGAAGCACTAGCATCCTTCCTATCCGGAAGAGCATAGAAATGAGCTTGGCCTCCACCAGTACGATCCTCGCCCCTAGGGCGACCTCTGGATACCTGGCCACCGGTCCTAGCCGACTGTGCTGGCGCTGAAGAAACAGGAGTAGAAGACGAAGGCCGATCCCTCCGCTGAGACCGCTTACGAAGCCACTGAGGACACTCTCTCCTGATATGGCCCAAATCACCGCACTCAAAACAACGGCCCGAAGATGGAAGAAGGGGCCGCCGAGGACCCCTCGCTACCGATGAACCCCGTGCCGAGGAAGCAGGAGCGCAGCTCCGAGCCGGAAGAGCACTCGCGTGCGGCCGACTCGCCGACGGCTCGCCGACCCCGATAACCCTCGCCGGCCTCGACGACCACGATCCGATGAAACCCCACCGGACTCCGCACGTCCGGACCGATGAGACCCGAAAAACGACCCCTGCTATACTGGGGTTGGCCCCTAGACGGAGCACCACTGAAACTGCCAGAACCACGAGGCTTCTTAGCCTCTCTCTCCTCCCGCTCTCTGCGGCAATCTGTCTCAATGTGACGGGCAGCATCAACCACCTCCTCAAAGGTAACTGTCGAAACTCTCTCCCTGGTCATCAATATGCGGATGGGATAAATAAGGCCATCAATAAATCTCCGAATCCTCTCTCTATCTGTAGGAACCATCCACATGGCATGACGGGCCAACTGTGTGAATCTCATCTCGTACTGATTAACCGTCATCTCTCCCTGTTTCAACCACTCGAACTGACGTCGCAGCTCCTCTCTCTGAGACTGAGGCACGTACTTCTCCAAAAATACCATGGAGAACTGTTGCCAAGAGAGGGGCACTGCCCCAGCGGGCCTACGCCTCTCGAAATCCTCCCACCACTGAAATGCTGCACCCGTGAACTGAAAAGTGGTGAATGAAACACCGCTGGACTCTAGAATACCCGCGGTGCGAAGCATGCGCTGACATCTGTCAAGAAAACCCTGGGCGTCCTCGCCCTCAGCACCACTGAATGTCGGAGGCTGTAGCCTCTCAAATCTGTGCAACGGGTGCAACTGGCTGAACTGGAGCTGCCCCAGGTGCCTGAATACCCTGTACTACCGGCTCGGGTGTGCGAGCCACGGGGGTCCGATTCCCTTCCCCTGCCTGTGAAGAAGATGCTGCACTAGAGGCTGCAACTACCTGAGCCAAGCCAGTGCATACTGATAGAATCTGAGCCAAAGTCTCCTGAAGACCCGGTATCACAATGGGCACTGCCAGTGCCTGAACCTGAGCTGTCGGAGTGTTTGCAGCTGGAACCTGATCCTGAACCTGGGCCACTGGTGTAGGAATCTGCCTGAGTCTGGTCAGCTGGTGGGTCAGCAGGTGCTGGTACTGCTGCCCTACCTCTACCACGACCACGGCCTCTGGGTGCCAATGGTGGTCGTCCGCCACGTCCGTTAGCTCGTGTTCTCGCCATCCGCGAGAGAATAGAATATGGAAAGATTTAATTTCATGATAACACAAATCGCACGATATGAATTCAAGAAAATGAGGTTTTTCCTAAAGTTTCTGTAGCCCTCCGAGGATAGATACGGACGTCTACGTACCGATCCGCGAAAGCCTACTAAACCGGCTCATGACTCGCGAGTCCTAATAACCTAGAGCTCTGATACATACTTGTCACGACCCAAATCCGGTCGTGATGGCGCCCAACAATCAAGCTAGGCCAGCCAGACCAACAATTTCTGATTACATCGAATACCAGTCCCAAATGGACAACCCAAGAAGAATATATGAGTTTAAGAACTTCAATAATAATAGAAATGAACAAAATACTGACACTCCCAAAGATCCGGAGTCACAAGTCTAGAGCCTCTAACAAAACCCAACAGGAATAGAGAGTACTGTATAGAAATACTCAAGTCTGAATACAAAATACAAAATAACAACTGGAAAGGAGAGGAGAAGCTAGGTTCCGCGAACGTAGGCAGCTACCTCAGCAACTCGGTATGACACTGCAAATGCTGGAAATGCCTGTCTACTGCTCCTGAGTACCTGAGTCTGCACACAAAAGGTGCAGGGAGTAGGGGTGAGTACTAAGTACTCAGTGAGTAACAAATATATATAAGTAGCTGACGGTAAGAAATCCACAGATTACCACAATATGAAGCTACACTACAGTCCGAATCTCCTACGAACTAGCAGCAATAATACAATACAGCTACCACAGAGTAATTCAACAAATACAAATGCAATGCAATGCACATAACCGCTACGGCGTGTAGCCCGATCCAATTTAACGTCGACGGCGCTCACTGGGGGTGTGTACAGACTTCGGAGGGGCTCCTACAGCCCAAGCGCAACACTACTGTGGCGTGCAGCCCGATCCTCATATCAACCACTGCGGCGTGCAGCCCGATCCCATGCTCAGTCCAAAATAAACAATTAAGTCACAAAACAATTCATTTTTTCCTTATTTCCAGTTCTCAATTCATAATTTATGAAAAATACTTTAACTTTATTAAATTTGTAAAAGGTGGTGACTTAGCATTTCAAAAGTGTGATTTCAATTTCCAGGACTGAGATCGGTGATTTAGGCAATTATAGCTATCACATAATTATTGTCCTCTAAGGACGCTACAGATCGGCACAAGGCCCCAAACAAGGCTTACAGCCCCACAAATATATCAAATACAGTGTATTTCCAACACTAACAACATATCATTTACTTCCGGGATGGACCAAGTCTCAATCCCCAATCACAATCAATCCCGCACCTGCCACGGTGTGCGAGCCACGCCCTATTAGCGTCACAATGTGCTAAGCCGGGGTTTCGAACCCTCGGGCTACCATATACACAAACTACTCACCTCTAGCCGGTCGTAGACTCGTCCGCGATGCCTTTTCCTTTGAATTTCGTTGCCTCGTGTGTAGAATCTAGTCAAATAACAAAAATTATATCAATGACGGGTCAAAGAATCATAACCCACTTCAATTTATATGAAATTTGCATAATTACACTAAGTTGGTAAAACCCGACCCCGGGCCCCACTGCTTGGAAAATTCCAAAATTAGTACCAACGCGACCCTCATCTCGCCACGAGTCCGTGCATATAAAATTTATCGAAATCGGAGTTCAAATGGCCTTCCAAATCCAAACATCCCGTTTTCAATATTTAGGCCACATTTCTTCAAGATTTCAACCCAATTTCATGAAGATTGATGTTAATACTACCATAAAATGATGTTTTCGAGTCAAGAATCTTACCTCCGACGAATACCCGATGACTTCTCAGTGATTTCCTCGAGTTTTCTTCTCTCTAGGGCTCAAAATTGAGTTTTGGGTTAATGAACCCGTAACTCTCTGTTCTGTGATTAAATTCACTGCCAGAGACTTTTGTTCATCGCGTTCGCGTGACCCTCTACGCGTTCGCATAGAGTAATTTTCCTCAGGCCTCCAATTTGTTCTATGCGATCGCAGGCCTAGCCATGCGATCACATAGCTTTGCATTCCTACCCTCCGCGATCGCAATCGAGCCTCCGCGATCGCACTGCACAAAAATCCGGACACTATGCGATCGCAATGCCCTCCACGCGATCGCATAGAGAAAACTTCACGCCCCCTTCCACTCTTCTATGCGATCGCAATCATCTCTATGCGATCGCATAGAGTAACTGCTGACTGCAATTTTCTGCAGAATTTCTCCAAGTTCTAAATGCCCGGTTGATGGTCCGAATCCATCCCGAGGCCCCCGGGACCCCAACGAAAACCACCAACACACTCCAAAACATGATACGGACTTGTTCCAATCATAAAAACACCATACTAAACATCAAAATCTCCATTTATTCACGAATTCAAGCCTAAGTTTCTTCAAAACTTTCAAAACTAACATTCAATTCAAAACCCGATCAAACGATGTCCGAATGACCTGAAAATTTGCAGACACATCCAAAATCACATAACGAAGCTACAGAAATTGTCGGAATCCCATTCCGACCCCCGGATCAAAATATCACCTACCATCCGGTTTTCGCCAAAAATCACTCTTCGCCAATTCAAGCCTAAAACTACACCGGACCTCCGAATTCAATTCCGATTGCTCTCCTAAGTCATAAATGATCCCCCGAAACTAGTCGAATCATCAGAATCCGGTTCCGAGCACTCTAACTCAATAGTCAACTCTTGGTTGACTTCTCATATTCAAGCTTTCTTTAAACATGCTATTTGCTTCATTTTCAATCCAAATCACTCCTAACTCACCCGATATACTCTAATACTGTTTTAAAAGCATAATATATGTAAATGCAAGGTAACGGGGTGGAAATTCCCGTAACGACGGGCCGGGTCGTTACATTCTCCCCAACTTAAACAAACGCTCGTCCGCGAGCGGGTTAAGAAACATACCTGGAGTATCAAACAAGTGTGGATATCTACTTCGCATCTCCTGCTCGGTCTCCCAAGTTGCTTCCTCCACGGGAAGACCTCTCCACTGCACTTTCACTGAAGCTATATCCTTAGATCTCAGCTTACGAACCTGTCGACCCAAAATGGCTACCGGTTCCACATCATAAGTCAAATCTTCATCTAGCTGTATCGTGCTGAAGTCCAACACATGAGACGGGTCTCCGACATACTTCCGGAGCATAGATACATGGAACACCGGGTGAACTCCCGACAAACCGGGTGGCAAAGCAAGCATATAAGCCACCTCCCCAACTTTCCTAAGCACCTCAAAAGGTCCAATGAACCTTGGGCTCAACTTCCCTTTCTTTCCAAACCTCATAACACCCTTCATAGGCGAAACCTTCAGCAACACCTTCTCACCTACTGAATAAGACACATCTCGGACCTTCCGGTCCGCATAACTCTTCCGACGCGACTGAGTTGTGCGTAAGTCTCTCCTGAATCACCTTCACCTTATCTAAGGCATCTTGGACTAACTCTGTCCCTAACAACCTAGCCTCGCCGGGCTCGAACCAATCGACTGGAGACCTACACCGTCTCCCATATAAAGCTTCATACGGTGCCATCTGAATGCTGGACCGATAGCTATTATTGTAAGCAAACTCCGCCAAAGGCAAATAATCAGCCCATGAACCACCAAAATCAATGACACAAGCACGCAACATGTCCTCCAATATTTGAATAGTACGCTCAGATTGCCCATCCGTATGTGGATGAAATGCTTTGCTCGGCTCTACTCGTGAACCCAACTCTCACTGAAATGTCCTCCAAAACTGAGAAGTGAATTGGGTACCTCTGTCTGATATAATAGAAATAGGAACTCCATGCAATCTCACTATCTCACGGATGAATATCTCTCCAACCGCTCCGAGGTATAGGTAGTACACACTGGGATGAAGTGAGCTGACTTGGTCAACCTATCCACCACCACCCAAACTGAATCAAACTTCCTCGCCGTCCGAGGGAGTCCACTAACAAAGTCCATAGTTATTCTTTCCCACTTCCACTCCAGGAATATCGATACGCTGGAATACACCTCCAGGTCTCTGATGCTCATACTTGACCTGCTGACAGTTTAGACACCGAGCCACATGGCTCACAATATCTTTCTTCATCTTTCTCCACCAGTAATGCTGCTTCAAATCCTGATACATCTTCGCGGCTCCTGGATGAATAGAATACCGCGAGCTGTGGGCCTCTTCCAATATCAACTCACGAAGGCCATCAACATTGGGCACACATATCCGGCCCTGCATCCGCAATACACCATCACTATCAATAGTGACATCTCTAGCATCATCATGCTGAACTCTGTCCTTAAGGACAAGTAAGTGTGGATCATCATACTGGCGCTCTCGAATACGATCATATAAAGAAGAACGAGCTACTACACAAGCCATCACCCGACCGGGCTCAGAAATATCCAGCCTTACCATCTGATTAGCTAACGCCTGAACATCAACTGCTAGGGGTCTCTCCCCAACTGGAATATACGCCAAACTGCCCATACTAATAGCCTTCCGGCTCAACACATCAGCCACTACATTGGCTTTCCCGGGGTGATACAAGATAGTAATATCACAGTCTTTAAGCAATTCAAGCCATCTCCGCCGCCTCAAATTTAGATCTTTCTGCTTAAACAAATGCTGAAGGCTGCGGTGGTCTGTATATACATCACAAGATACACCATATAGGTAATGCCTCCAAATCTTCAAGGCATGAACAATAGCAGCCAACTCCAAATCATGAACAGGGTAGTTCTTCTCGTGGGGTTTTAGCTGACGAGAAGCATATGCAATAACTCTACCCTCCTGCATCAACACACAACCGAGTCCAACTCTGGAAGCATCACAATACACCGTATATGACCCCGAAGCCGATGGTAACACAAGTACTGGAGCCGTGGTCAAAGCCTCCTTGAGCTTCTGAAAGCTCTCTTCACATTCATCGGACCACACAAATGGAGCATTCTTCTGTGTCAGCTTAGTCAACGGTGAAGCAATAGATGAGAAATCCTGAACAAACCGACGATAATAGCCTGCCAAACCGAGAAAACTATGTCGCAGCTCCTCTCTCTGAGACTGAGGCACGTACTTCTCCAAAAATACCGTGGAGAACTGCTGCCAAGTGAGGGACGCTGCCCCAGCGGGCCTACGCCTCTCAAAATCCTCCCACCACTGGAATGCTGCACCTGTAAACCGAAAAGTGGTGAATGAAACACCGCCGGACTCTAGAATACCCGCAGTGCGAAGCATGCGCTGACATCTGTCAAGAAAACCCTAGGCGTCCTCGCCCTCCGCACCAATGAATGTCGGAGGCTGTAGCCTCTCAAATCTCTCCAAACGACGCTGCTCATCGTCGGGCATAACTGGAACCATATAAGCAGGAGCTGGTGCAACGGGCGCAACTGGCTGAACTGGCTCGGGTGTGTGAGCCACGGGGGTCTGATTCCCTCCCCCTGCCTGTGAAGAAGATACTGCAGCAGTAGCTGCAACTACCTGTGCCAAGCCTATGCACACTGATAAGATCTGAGCCAAGGTCTCCTGAAGACCCGGTATCAAAATGGGCACTGCCAGTGCCTGAACCTGAGTTGCCGGAGCGTCTGCCGCTGGAATCTGGTCCTGAGCCTGGGCCACTGGTGCAGGAATCTGACCCTGAGTCTGGTCAGCTGGTGGGTCAGTAGGTGCTGGTACTGCTGCCCTACCTCTACCACGACCACGGCCTCTGGGTGCCAATGGTGGTCGTCCGCCATGTCCGTTAGCTCGTGTTCTCGCCATCTGCGAGAGAATAGAATAGGGAAAAATTTAATTTCACGATAACACAAATCGCACGATATGAATCCAAGAAAATGAGGTTTTTCCTAAAGTTTCTGTAGCCCTCCGAGGATAGATACGGACGTCTACGTACCGATCCGCGAAAGCCTACTAAACCGGCTCGTGACTCGCGAGTCCTAATAACCTAGGCTCTGATACCAACTTGTCATGACCCAAATCCGGTCGTGATGGCGCCCAACAATCAAGCTAGGCCAGCCAGACCAACAATTTCTGATTACATCGAATACCAGTCCCAAATGGACAACCCAAGAAGAATATATGAGTTTAAGAACTTCAATAATAATAGAAATGAACAAAATACTGACACTCCCAAAGATCCGGAGTCACAAGTCTAGAGCCTCTAACAAAACCCAACATGAAAAGAGAGTACGATATAGAAGTACTCAAGTCCGAATACAAAATACAAAATAACAACTGGAAATGAGAGGAGAAGCTAGGTTCTGCGAACGTAGGCAGCTACCTCAACAACTCGATGTGACACTACAAACGCTGGAGATGCCTGTCTACTGCTCCTGAGTACCTGAGTCTGCACACAAAAGGTGTAGGGAGTAGGGGTGAGTACTAAGTACTCAGTGAGTAACAAATATATATAAGTAGCTGACAGTAAGAAATCCACAAAATACCACAATATGAAGCTACACTACAGTCCGAATCTCCTACGAACTAGCAGCAACAATACAATACAGCTACCACAGAGTAATTCAACAAATACAGATGCAATGCAATGCACATAACCGCTACGGCGTGTAGCCCGATCCAATTTAACGTCGACGGCGCTCACCGGGGGTGTGTACAGACTCCGGAGGGGCTCCTACAGCCCAAGCGCAATACTGCTGCGGCGTGCAGCCCGATCCTCATATCAACCACTGCGGCGTGCAGCCCGATCCCATGCTCAGTCCAAAATAAACAATTAAGTCACAAAACAATTCATTTTTTCCTTATTTCCAGTTCTCAATTCATAATTTATGAAAAATACTTTAACTTTATTAATTTTGCAAAAGCCGGTGACTTAGCATTTCAAAAGTGTGATTACAATTTCCAGGACTGAGATCAGTGATTTAAGCAATTATAGCTATCACATAAATATTGTCCTCTAAGGACGCTACATATCGGCACAAGGCCCCAAACAAGGCTTACAACCCACAAATATATCAAATACAGTGTATTTCCAACACTAACAACATATCATTTACTTCCGGGATGGACCAAGTCTCAATCCCCAATCACAATCAATCCCGCACCTGCCACGGTGTGCGAGCCACGCCCTATTAGCGTCACAATGTGCTAAGCCGGGGTTTCGAACCCTCCAGGCTACCATATACACAAACTACTCACCTCTAGCCGGTCGTAGACTCGTCCGCGATGCCTTTTCCTTTGAATTTCGTTGCCTCGTGTGTAGAATCTAGTCAAATAACAATAATTATGTCAATTACGGGTCAAAGAATCATAACCCACTTCAATTTATATGAAATTCGCATAATTACACTAAGTTGGTAAAACCCGACCCCGGGCCCCACTGCTCGGAAAATTCCGAAATTAGTACCAACGCGACCCTCATCTCGCCACGAGTCCGTGCATATAAAATTTATCGAAATCGGAGTTCAAATGGCCTTCCAAATCCAAACATCCCGTTTTCAATATTTAGGCCACATTTCTTCAAGATTTCAACCCAATTTCATGAAGATTGATGTTAATTCTACCATAAAATGATGTTTTTGAGTCAAGAATCTTACCTCCAACGAATACCCGATGACTTCTCGGTGATCTCCTCGAGTTTTCTTCTCTCTAGGGCTCAAAATTGAGTTTTGGGTTAATGAACCCGTAACTCTCTGTTCTGTGATTAAATTCACTGCCAGAGACTTTTGTTCTATGCGATCGCAGGCCCCTATTGCGATCGCATAGAGTAATTTTCCTCAGGCCTCCAATTTGTTCTATGCGATCGCAGGCCTAGCCATGCGATCACATAGCTTTGCATTCCTACCCTCCGCGATCGCAATCGAGCCTCCGCGATCGCACTGCACAAAAATCCGGACACTATGCGATCGCAATGCCCTCCACGCGATCGCATAGAGAAAACTTCACGCCCCTTCCACTCTTCTATGCGATCGCAATCATCTCTATGCGATCGCATAGAGTAACTGCTGACTGCAATTTTCTGCAGAATTTCTCCAAGTTCTAAATGCCCGGTTGATGGTCCGAATCCATCTCGAGGCCCCCGGGACCCCAACGAAAACCACCAACACACTCCAAAACATGATACGGACTTGTTCCAATCATAAAAACACCATACTAAACATCAAAATCTCCATTTATTCACGAATTCAAGCCTAAGTTTCTTCAAAACTTTCAAAACTAACATTCAATTCAAAACCCGATCAAACGATGTCCGAATGACCTGAAAATTTGCGGACACATCCAAAATCACATAACGAAGCTACAGAAATTGTCAGAATTCCATTCCGACCCCCGGATCAAAATATCACCTACCATCCGGTTTTCGCCAAAAATCAACCTTCGCCAATTCAAGCCTAAAACTACACCGGACCTCCGAATTCAATTCCGATTGCTCTCCTAAGTCATAAATGATCCCCCGAAACTAGTCGAATCATCAGAATCCGGTTCCGAGCACTCTAACTCAATAGTCAACTCTTGGTTGACTTCTCATATTCAAGC
The DNA here is from genome assembly GCA_032618575.1 of Nicotiana noctiflora. NCBI lineage: Eukaryota > Viridiplantae > Streptophyta > Magnoliopsida > Solanales > Solanaceae > Nicotiana > Nicotiana noctiflora. Next base: position 46,130 of record JASVEL010011128.1, read on the forward strand.
TTTCTTTAAACATGCTATTTGCTTCATTTTCAATCCAAATCACTCCTAACTCACCCGATATACTCTAATACTGTTTTAAAAGCATAATATATGTAAATGCAAGGTAACGGGGTGGAAATTCCCGTAACGACGGGCCGGGTCGTTACATTCTCCCCAACATAAACAAACGCTCGTCCGCGAGCGGGTTAAGAAACATACCTGGAGTATCAAACAAGTGTGGATATCTACTTCGCATCTCCTGCTCGGTCTCCCAAGTTGCTTCCGCCACGGGACGACCTCTCCACTGCACTTTCACTGAAGCTATATCCTTAGATCTCAGCTTACGAACCTGTCGACCCAAAATGGCTACCGGTTCCACATCATAAGTCAAATCTTCATCTAGCTGTATCGTGCTGAAGTCCAACACATGAGACGGGTCTCCGACATACTTCCGGAGCATAGATACATGGAACACCGGGTGAACTCCCGACAAACTGGGTGGCAAAGCAAGCATATAAGCCACCTCCCCAACTTTTCTAAGCACCTCAAAAGGTCCAATGAACCTTGGGCTCAACTTCCCTTTCTTTCCAAACCTCATAACACCCTTCATAGGCGAAACCTTCAACAACACCTTCTCACCTACTGAATAAGACACATCTCGGACCTTCCGGTCCGCATAACTCTTCTGACGCGACTGAGCTGTGCGAAGTCTCTCCTGAATCACCTTCACCTTATCTAAGGCATCTTGGACTAACTCTGTCCCTAACAACCTAGCCTCGCCGGGCTCGAACCAACCGACCGGAGACCTACACCGTCTCCCATATAAAGCTTCATACGGTGCCATCTGAATGCTGGACTGATAGCTATTATTGTAAGCAAACTCCGCCAAAGGCAAATAATCAGCCCATGAACCACCAAAATCAATGACACAAGCACACAACATGTCCTCCAATATCTGAATAGTACGCTCAGACTGCCCATCCGTCTGTGGATGAAATGCTGTGCTCAACTCTACCTGTGAACCTAACTCTCGCTGAAATGTCCTCCAGAACTGAGATGTGAACTGGGTACCTCTGTCTGATATAATAGAAATAGGAACTCCATGCAATCTCACTATCTCACGGATGAATATCTCTCCAACCGCTCCGAGGTATAGGTAGTACACACTGGGATGAAGTGAGCTGACTTGGTCAACCTATCCACCACCACCCAAACTGAATCAAACTTCCTCGCTGTCCGAGGGAGTCCACTAACAAAGTCCATAGTTATTCTTTCCCACTTCCACTCAGGAATATCGATACGCTGGAATACACCTCCAGGTCTCTGATGCTCATACTTGACCTGCTAACAGTTTAGACACCGAGCCACATGGCTCACAATATCTTTCTTCATCTTTCTCCACCGGAAATGCTGCTTCAAGTCCTGGTACATCTTCGCGGCTCCTGGATGAATAGAATACCGCGAGCTGTGGGCCTCCTCCAATATCAACTCACGAAGGCCATCAACATTGGGCACACATATCCGGCCCCGCATCCGCAATACACCATCACTATCAATAGTGACATCTCTGGCATCATCATGCTGAACTCTGTCCTTAAGGACAAGTAAGTGTGGATCATCATACCGGCGCTCTCGAATACGATCATATAAAGAAGAACGAGCTACTACACAAGCCATCACCCGACTGGGCTCAGAAATATCCAGCCTTACCATCTGATTAGCTAACGCCTGAACATCAACTGCTAGGGGTCTCTCCCCAACCGGAATATACGCCAAACTGCCCATACTAATAGCCTTCCGGCTTAATGCATCAGCCACTACATTGGCTTTCCCGGGATGATACAAGATAGTAATATCATAGTCTTTAAGCAATTCAAGCCATCTCCGCCGCCTCAAATTTAGATCTTTCTGCTTAAACAAATGCTGAAGGCTGCGGTGGTCTGTATATACATCACAAGATACACCATATAGGTAATGCCTCCAAATCTTCAAGGCATGAACAATAGCAACTAACTCCAAATCATGAACAGGGTAGTTCTTCTCGTGGGGTTTTAGCTGACGAGAAGCATATGCAATAACTCTACCCTCCCTGCATCAACACACAACCGAGTCCAACTCTAGAAGCATCACAATACACCGTATATGACCCTGAGGCCGATGGTAACACAAGTACTGGAGCCGTGGTCAAAGCCTCCTTGAGCTTCTGAAAGCTCTCTTCACATTCATCGGACCACACAAATGGAGCATTCTTCTGTGTCAGCTTAGTCAACGGTGAAGCAATAGATGAGAAATCCTGAACAAACCGACGATAATAGCCTGCCAAGCCGAGAAAACTCCGAATATCTGTAGCTGAGGTCTCTCTGAGACTGAGGCACGTACTTCTCCAAAAATACCGTGGAGAACTGCTGCCAAGTGAGAGGCGCTGCCCCAGCGGGCCTACGCCTCTCGAAATCCTCCCACCACCGAAATGCTGCACCCGTGAACTGAAAAGTGGTGAATGAAACACCGCTGGACTCTAGAATACCCGCGGTGCGAAGCATGCGCTGACATCTGTCAAGAAAACCCTGGGCGTCCTCGCCCTCAGCACCACTGAATGTCGGAGGCCGTAGCCTCTCAAATCTCTCCAAACGACACTGCTCATCGTCGGGCAAAGCTGGAACCATATAAGCAGGAGCTCGTGCAATGGGCGCAACTGGCTGGACTGGCTCGGGTGTGTGAGCCACGGGGGTCTGATTTCCTCCCCCTGCCTGTGAAGAAGATACTGCAGCAGTAGCTGCAACTACCTATGCCAAGCATGTGCACACTGATAATATCTGAGCCAAGGTCTCCTGAAGACCCGGTATCACAATGGGCACTGCCGGTGCCTGAACCCGAGTTGCCGGAACGTCTGCCGTTGGAATCTGGTCCTGAGTCTGGGCCACTGGTGCAGGAATCTGACCCTGAGTCTGGTCAGCTGGTGGGTCAGCAGGTGCTGGTACTGCTGCCCTACCTGTACCACGACCACGGCCTCTAGGTGCCAACGGTGGTCGTCCGCCACGTCCGTTAGCTCGTGTTCTCGCCATCTGCGAGAGAATAGAATATGAAAAGATTTAATTTCATGATAACACAAATCGCACGATATGAATCCAAGAAAATGAGGTTTTTCCTAAAGTTTCTGTAGCCCTCCGAGGATAGATACGGACGTCTACGTACCGATCCGCGAAAGCCTACTAAACCGGCTCATGACTCGCGAGTCCTAATAACCTAGAGCTCTGATACCAACTTGTCACGACCCAAATCCGGTCGTGATGGCGCCCAACAATCAAGCTAGGCCAGCCAGACCAACAATTTCTGATTACATCGAATACCAGTCCCAAATGGACAACCCAAGAAGAATATATGAGTTTAAGAACTTCAATAATAATAGAAATGAACAAAATACTGACACTCCCAAAGATCCGGAGTCACAAGTCTAGAGCCTCTAACAAAACCCAACATGAAAAGAGAGTACGATATAGAAGTACTCAAGTCCGAATACAAAATACAAAATAACAACTGGAAATGAGAGGAGAAGCTAGGTTCTGCGAACGTAGGCAGCTACCTCAGCAACGCGACCCTCATCTCGCCACGAGTCCGTGCATATAAAATTTATCGAAATCGGAGTTCAAATGGCCTTCCAAATCCAAAAATCCCGTTTTCAATATTTAGGCCACATTTCTTCAAGATTTCAACCCAATTTCATGAAGATTGATGTTAATACTACCATAAAATGATGTTTTTGAGTCAAGAATCTTACCTCCGACGAATACCCGATGACTTCTCGGTGATCTCCTCGAGTTTTCTTCTCTCTAGGGCTCAAAATTGAGTTTTGGGTTAATGAACCCGTAACTCTCTGTTCTGTGATTAAATTCACTGCCAGAGACTTTTGTTCTATGCGATCGCATGCCCCCTATTGCGATCGCATAGAGTAATTTTCCTCGGGCCTCCAATTTGTTCTATGCGATCGCAGGCCTAGCCATGCGATCGCATAGCTTTGCATTCCTACCCTCCGCGATCGCAATCGAGCCTCCGCGATCGCACTGCACAAATTCCGGACACTATGCGATCGCAATGCCCTCCACGCGATCGCATAGAGAAAACTTCACGCCCCTTCCACTCTTCTATGCGATCGCAATCATCTCTATGCGATCGCATAGAGTAACTGCTGACTGCAATTTTCTGCAGAATTTCTCCAAGTTCTAAATGCCCGGTTGATGGTCCGAATCCATCCCGAGGCCCCCGGGACCCCAACGAAAACCACCAACACACTCCAAAACATGATACGGACTTGTTCCAATCATAAAAACACCATACTAAACATCAAAATCTCCATTTATTCACGAATTCAAGCCTAAGTTTCTTCAAAACTTTCAAAACTAACATTCAATTCAAAACCCGATCAAACGATGTCCGAATGACCTGAAAATTTGCAGACATATCCAAAATCACATAACGAAGCTACATAAATTGTCGGAATTACATTTCGACCCCCGGATCAAAATATCACCTACCATCCGGTTTTCGCCAAAAATCACTCTTCGCCAATTCAAGCCTAAAACTACACCGGACCTCCAAATTCAATTCCGATTGCTCTCCTAAGTCATAAATGATCCCCCGGAACTAGTCGAATCATCAGAATCCGGTTCCGAGCACTCTAACTCAATAGTCAACTCTTGGTTGACTTCTCATATTCAAGCTTTCTTTAAACATGCTATTTGCTTCATTTTCAATCCAAATCACTCCTAACTCACCCGATATACTCTAATACTGTTTTAAAAGCATAATATATGTAAATGCAAGGTAACGGGGTGGAAATTCCCGTAACGACGGGCCGGGTCGTTACATTCTCCCCAACTTAAACAAACGCTCGTCCGCGAGCGGGTTAAGAAACATACCTGGAGTATCAAACAAGTGTGGATATCGACTCCGCAATTCCTGCTCGGTCTCCCAAGTTGCTTCCTCCACGGGACGACCTCTCCACCGCACTTTCACTGAAGCTATATCCTTAGATCTCAGCTTACGAACCTGTCGACCCAAAATGGCTACTGGTTCCACATCATAAGTCAAATCCTCATCTAGCTGTATCGTGCCGAAGTCCAACACATGAGACGGGTCTCCGACATACTTCCGGAGCATAGATACATGGAACACCGGGTGAACTCCCGACAAACCGGGTGGCAAAGCAAGCATATAAGCCACCTCCCCAACTTTCCTAAGCACCTCAAAAGGTCCAATAAACCTTGGGCTCAACTTCCCTTTCTTTCCAAACCTCATAACACCCTTCATAGGCGAAACCTTCAGCAACACCTCCACAAGTTGCCAAAACCCGACTTTAGGTACGCTTCTCGAAAAATTACGAAAGTTACATATTTAGAACCCTCGTCTCAATACGAGTCTAAGCATATAAAGTTTTCTAAATTCGGACTCCATTTGCCCATTCAAACCTTTGAATTCCTAAAATTCAAGCCTAGGGTGAAATAAGGCTGCTTGGTGGGCCGGTTCCGGACCGGGCCCGGACCGGGACCGCGGTCCTGGCGGGCCTGGCGGTCCTGGCGGGCCGGTCCTGGCGTGCCGGGCCCAGGTGGGCTTAAAAGACCGTCATGGGCCGGTCCTATACAAATAGCCCGTGAGACCGGGACCGCGAAGACCGGGACCGGCTAGCGGTCCCGGGCCGGTCCAGGCGGGCCTGGCGGGCCTTAGCGGTCCTAACGGTAAGTTTTTTAAAAAAAAAAAATTTTTTTTTTTTTAAAAATGGCCCAACGGCCAAATTTTCAAAAATAGCCGTTGGAGCCTCAATTTAGCCGTTTTTACTTTTTAAAATTTAGCCAAATGGTCCCCAAACTTTAATATAACCTCAAACTTTATATAATTACACTTTTTCCCAATTCTCAACTATAAATACCCCCCCATTCTTTCATTTTAACTCACCAATTCATCAATCTATCTTAATCTCTCTCAATCTCTCTCAATCTCTCTCAATTGCTTATATTATTATTCAAATTTTGTGAAATTTTGTGAAGTTGGTGAATTGAAGTATTCAAGTCTTCAACAATTTGCAATTTTCAATTTTGAAGAAGTTGTTCATCAATTCGGTAAAGTCGTTCCAACTCTTAATTTTTAATAATATATTTTGTGTGATTTTGTTTGCATAATTATAATTAAAATGGCATTTTCATTGAAAAAAATGTTTAGTGCTAAGGGAAAAGCTAAAATGGGTGAAAGTAGTCGTCAACCAACTAACCTTCCCCCCGGGTTCCCCGACATACCCGTCCTAGTGGTCCAATTATTCTTGATAGTGATAATCCCTGTTTTCAATTTAGCGATACTGAATTTTGTCATAATATTTCACGAGAAGATCAACTAGATAATGAAATTATGACTACTCTTTATCCTAATTTACAAGTTCATAGGCAATTGGATTTTGATGAAACCCAACAGGATTTTGATGAAACTCAACAGGATGTAGATGAAACCCAACCGGATTTAGATGACACACCTACTAGTCCAGATAATAACCCAACTGATGCACCACAACACCCACCTGTAGAAACACCTACTTTTAATAGACAATCTTCTAAACGCCAAGAAACGTTATTAGTTTGGAAATTTTTTAGTCAACTAAGAGATCAAAATAAGGCTCAATGTAATTATTGTAAAAAATTATTGGTGCATAAATTTACCGGAGACCGTAGTGGCACGGGTAGTTTGACTAGGCACATACAAACACACCCTACTGAAAAAGCTAAATATAACAGATTAAAAGCACTGCTAGAGGGGACAAGTGTAGAAAATGCGGGTAACCCTAGTACAGGTTCTAATCTAGTTCAACCTGGAATTAACACTGTCACCGGAGGTATATTATATTATGATCCAAATAAAGATAGGGAAGAATTAGCAAAGATGGTTACCGTTATGTGTTTGCCGTATACTTTTCCTTCTAATCCTAATTTTGTGCATTATATTAGAAAAGTTTTTAATCCTACTTATAAAGGTTGGCCTCGTGCAACAGTGAAGGCCGATATATATAAATTTAAACATGAATACGAACAATATTTGCGTTATTTATTTAGTCATATAACTAATAGAATTTCTATTACCACCGATATTGGTAGAAGTAATAATGATTGTGACTACCTAATTGTTACTAGTCACTGGATAGACGAGGAGTGGATAATGCAAAAACGCATTCTTGCGTATAGAATAATTAACTCCCGTCACACAGGTAAGTTTATCGCTAACACTGTTGGTGATATTTGTAGATATTTTTGCATTAATGATAAAATAATGTCAATTTCTATGGATAATGCTTCTAGTAATACTAGTGCAGTAGGCATTCTTACAAACACATTAAATCCTGCATTTAGTAATATATTCCATGTTAGATGTATTTGTCATATTTATCATTTAATTGTCGGTGATGGTATGCGAATTTTAAATGTAAAAATTGAAAAGGTTAGAATGGCTCTTAATTGGCTTTTTTATTCTAACCGCAGAAGTAGACTTAGGGAGTATTATAAAAAATGTGATGAATATGGCCTTAGAGAAAGAAAGGTTCCTAAACCTTGCCCCACTAGGTGGAATTATATGTACGAAAGTTTAGTAGTTGCTTACGAATATAGGAATCCTATTAATGCAACGTTCAATGCTCGGGTTGGAGGTGTGGATGATGATGAAATGCTTACAACCCAAGATTGGACTAATGTTAAAACTCTTATAGATTTTTTAGAACATTTTCACACTGCTACAAATGTATTTTCCGGACAATATTATCCAACTATTTCTAATTGTTTAGTTTATATTGCAGCATTATGTGCATTATTTGTGGATTATAACGAGGGTGGGCCTATTTATGAACTTGCTATAAATGCAATGAAAGAAAAATTTAAAAAATATTTTTTCCCTATCCCTCCTATTTATGGTGTAGCAGCATTTTTAAACCCTACAATGAAATTAGGAGGTCCTCATTTTTGGTATACAAATATTTATAACGCTTTAGATCTTACAGTAGAAGAACGTGCTACTCTTGCAGATGCAAAAGCATCCATTAAAATTAATACTCAAACAATTTATAATGCATACCAACAAGCCTTACAAAATTCTAGGCCAAATGTTTCAACCCCTACTTCGTCTACTTCACAGTCGTCCAAAAGAGCCGCGGGCTTGAAGGCACTTAAATCTTGGACGGAGTTTAGGGGTTCTCAAGGAGATAATTTTGATGAATCTTCCCAACTAAATGAGCTTCAAGTTTATTTGTCGCAGGGACTAGAGAAGGATAATCCAGACGGGAGTTTTGAGCTTTTGGAATGGTGGAAGTTACGGGAAAAATATTTTCCTGTTCTTGCAAGGATGGCTCGCGATATATTATCTATTCAAGCTTCAACAGTTGCATCAGAGAGCGCCTTCAGTCAAGCAAGACTTCAAATAGGAGATCATAGAGCATCTATGAGGGAGAGCTTGGAGAAGTCGGTGCTATTTAGAGATTGGATCCGCTCGGAAAGAAGAAACTTTGGACTTGCAGAATCACAACCGGATGTGGATGAAGCTTACGAAGAAATGATTGCAGAACTTGCAGAGGATGCTGCTTCGTCGGGAAGTGGTGATGAACAAGCTTCTTTTCCACCACCGCCAACGGAACCTCCTCCAAATCTTGAAGGATTTATGAGATTTGTTAGAGATATGTAGATTGTGTTGTAAATTGTACTTTGGCACATCTTATTTAGTTTTTTTTCCTTTTTATGGTGGTATTAGTACCTTGTTGTGCTCATTCCATTGGGGGGGAGAAGACTAATAAAGATATGTCATTTTTAGTAATAAAAATTATTACACAATTGTTTGATTTATCTCTTAATACATAATATATATCTATTTAATACATATACATATAATATATATACTTAACACATATATATAACTTAATATATATATATATATATATATATATATATATATATATACTTAAACTTAATAAATATATATATACGTAACATATATATATATATACGTAACATATATATACTTAACATATATATATATATAATTTAACTTATATATATACTTCTTAACTTATATAAACTTAATATATATATACTTAAGTTAAGTACTTAATACATATACATATATATATATATATATATATATATATATATATATATATATATATATATATATATATATATATATATATACTTAATATATATACTTAACATATATATAAACTTAATATATATATATACGTAACATATATATACTTAACACATATATACTTAACACATATATATATATAATTTAACTTATATATATACTTCTTAACTTATATAAACTTAATATATATATACTTAAGTTAAGTACTTAATACATATACATATATATATATATATATATATATATATATATATATATATATATATATATATATATATATATATATATATATATACTTAACTTATATACTTAACTTATATAAACTTAATATATATATACTTAAATATATATATATATATAAACATATATATAAACTTAATACATATATATACTTAACATATATATAAACTTAATATATATATATACTTAACACATATATATATAACTTAACTTATATATATACTTAACACATATATATATAACTTATATATATACTTAATACAAATATATATATATATATATATATATATATATATATATATATATATATAACTTAACTTATATAAACTTAATATATATATACTTAACATATATATATATATACTTAATATATACTTATTAAATAATTTTTTTTTAATTAAAAGCCCACGAAGCCCGCCAGGCCCGGCCCGCCAGGCCCGGGACCACGTGGGCTTAGGCCCGTCACGGGCCGGTCTTAACCACCAGGACCGCCAAGGCCCGGGACCGCCAGGCCCGGGACCGCCAGAAAAAAGCCCACGAAGCCCGGGACCGGCCCGCCAGGCCCGTTTAGGCCCGGGACCGGCCCACCGGACAGCCTTACTGTAAGGTAATTAAATTTACCAACCAACCGTCTATACGGTGCCATCTGAATGCTGGACTGATAGCTATTATTATAAGCAAACTCCGCCAAAGGCAAATAATTAGCCCACGAACCACCAAAATCAATGACACAAGCACGCAACATGTCCTCCAATATCTGAATAGTACGCTCAGACTGCCCATCCGTCTGTGGATGAAATGCTGTGCTCAGCTCTACCCGTGAACCCAACTCTCGCTGAAATGTCCTCCAGAACTGAGAAGTGAACTGGGTACCTCTGTCTGATATAATAGAAATAAGAACTCCATGCAATCTCACTATCTCACGGATGAATATCTTTGCCAACCGCTCTGAGGAATAAGTAGTACACACTGGGATGAAGTGAGCTGACTTGGTCAACCTATCCACCACCACCCAAACTGAATCAAACTTCCTCGCTGTCCGAGGGAGTCCACTAACAAAGTCCATAGTTATTCTTTCCCACTTCCACTCCGAAATATCAATACGCTGGAATACACCACCAGGTCTCTGATGCTCATACTTGACCTGCTGACAGTTTAGACACCGAGCCACATGGCTCACAATATCTTTCTTCATCTTTCTCCACCAGTAATGCTGCTTCAAATCCCTGGTACATCTTCGCGGCTCCTGGATGAATAGAATACCGCGAGCTATGGGCCTCTTCCAATATTAACTCACGAAGGCCATCAACATTGGGCACACATATCCGGCCCTGCATCCGCAATACACCCTCACTATCAATAGTGACATCTCTAGCATCATCATGTTGAACTCTGTCCTTAAGGACAAGTAAGTGTGGATCATCATACTGGCGCTCTCGAATACGATCATATAAAGAAGAACGAGCTACTACACAAGCCATCACCCGACCGGGCTCAGAAATATCCAGCCTTACCATCTGATTAGCTAACGCCTGAACATCAACTGCTAGGGGTCTCTCCCCAACTGGAATATACGCCAAACCGCCCATACTAATAGCCTTCCGGCTCAATGCATCAGCCACTACATTGGCTTTCCCGGGATGGTACAAGATAGTAATATCATAGTCTTTAAGCAATTCAAGCCATCTCCGCTGCCTCAAATTTAGATCTTTCTGCTTAAACAAATGCTGAAGGCTGCGGTGGTCCGTATATACATCACAAGATACACCATATAGGTAATGCCTCCAAATCTTCAAGGCATGAACAATAGCAACTAACTCCAAATCATGAACAGGGTAGTTCTTCTCGTGGGGTTTTAGCTGACGAGAAGCATATGCAATAACTCTACCCTCCTGCATCAACACACAACCGAGTCCAACTCTAGAAGCATCACAATACACCGTATATGACCCTGAGGCTGATGGTAACACAAGTACTGGAGCCGTGGTCAAAGCCTCCTTGAGCTTCTGAAAGCTCTCTTCACATTCATCGGACCACACAAATGGAGCATTCTTCTGTGTCAGCTTAGTCAACGGTGAAGCAATAGATGAGAAATCCCTGAACAAACCGGCGATAATAGCCTGCCAAGCCGAGAAAACTCCGAATCTCTGTAGCTGAGGAAGGTCTGGGCCAATTCTGCACTGCCTCGACCTTCTGTGGATCAACCCGAATACCATCACTGGACACTACATGTCCCAGAAAACCCACGGTATCAAGCCATAACTCACACTTAGTGAATTTTGCATAAAGCTTCTCTTCTCTCAACCTCTGCAATGCCACTCTCAAATGCTGTGCATGCTCCTCCTGGCTGCGTGAATATACCAGAATATCATCAATAAACACAATCACAAAAGAATCCAGGTATGGCCGAAATACACTATTCATCAAGTGCATGAATGCAGCTGGGGCATTAGTTAGCCCGAAAGACATCACCAGGAACTCGTAGTGCCCATATCGCGTCCTGAACGCTGTCTTCATAATATCCGAGTCCCTGATCTTCAACCGATGATAGCCCGATCGAAGATCAATCTTAGAAAATACACTAGCTCCCTGGAGCTGATCAAATAGGTCCTCAATACGAGGTAATGGGTACTTATTCTTCATCGTTACCTTGTTCAGCTGCCCGTAATCAATGCACATTCTCATTGTGCCATCTTTCTTCTTCACGAATAACACCGGTGCACCCCAAGGTGACACACTTGGACGAATGAAACCCTTATCTAAGAGTTCCTGAAGCTGTTCTTTCAATTCTTTTAACTCTGCTGGTGCCATGCGATAAGGAGGAATAGAAATGGGCCGAGTGCCCGGCACCAAGTCAATACCAAAGTCAATATCTCTGTCAGGCGGCATGCCTGGTAGGTCTGCTGGAAATACATCCGAAAACTCCCTCACAATGGGGACCGAATCAAGACTGGGTGTCTCAGCCTCAACATTTCTAATGAAGGCCAAATAAGATAAACAACCCTTGCTAATCATTCGTTGGGCCTTTATATAAGAAATCACCCTGTCGGACACATAATCAGTCAAGCCACGCCACTCGATCCTCGGATTACCTGGAATAGCTAGTGTGACTGTCTTGGCATGACAGTCCAAAATCGCATGGTAGGGAGATAGCCAATCCATGCCTAGAATTACATCGAAATCCACCATGCCCAGTAGTAATAAATCAACTCGGGTCTCCAGACCCCCAATAGTAATAACACAGGATCGATATACCTGATACACAACAACAGTATCCCCTACCGGGGTAGACACATGTACGGGCAAATCAAGAATACCACGGGTCATACCCAAATGATGTGCAAAATAAGTAGAGACATAAGAATAGGTGGATCCGGGATCAAATAAGACGGAAGCATCCCTGTGGCAGACTGAGATAATACCTGAAATAACCGCATCTGAAGCACTAGCATCCTTCATATCCGGAAGAGCATAAAAACGAGCCTGACCTCCACCAGTACGATCCTCACCCCTAGGGCGACCTCTGGATACCTGGCCACCAGTCCTAGCTGACTGTGCTGGCGCTGAAGAAACAGGAGTAGAAGACGAAGGCTGATCCCTCCGCTGAGACCGCTTACGAAGCCACTGAGGACACTCTCTCCTGATATGGCCCAAATCACCGCACTCAAAACAACGGCCTGAAGATTTACAGAGTAACTGGGGACACTCCCTCCTGATATAGACCAACTCACCACATTCAAAGTAATGGCCTGAAGCTGGAGAAAGGCACTGCTGAGAACCCCTTGTTGCTGACGACCCTGCTGACCATGCTGACCGTGATGACCACAATCTGATGAAGCCCCACTCGACTTTGAATTGCCTGACTGAGGAGATCTGAAGGAACGACCTCTGTTGTGCTGAAACTGGACCCTAGCCGAAGCACCAATGTAACTACCTGCACCATGAGGCATCTTAGCCTCCATCTCATCACGCTCTCGATGGCGGTCTATCTCAATCTGACGAGCCGTATCAACCACTTCCTCAAAAGTATTGTAGCCCTCTCTCTAGTCATCAATATGCAAATAGGATAATTGAGACCAACCACAAATCTCCTGATCCTCTCACGATCTGTCGAAATCATCCATATAGCATGCCGAGCTAGCTATGTAAACTTCAGTTTGTACTAAGTCACTGTCATATCTCCCTGCTTCAACCACTCGAACTGACGACGTAGCTCCTCCCTATGAGGCTGGGCACATACTTCTCCTGAAATACCGTGGAGAACTGCTGCCAAGTGAAGGGCACTGCCCCAATAGGCCTACGCCTCTTGAAATCCTCCCACCAATTATATGCTGGCATTGGGAACTGGAAGGTAGTGAAAGTAACACCGCTAGACTCCAGAATACCCGCAGTACGAAGCATATGCTGGCACTTATCTAGAAAACCCTGGGCATCCTTGCCCTCAACACCACTGAATGTCGGAGGCTGGAACCACATGAGCTGGAGCTGGTGCGACTGGTGCAGCCGGCTGGACTGGCTGAGCTGGAGCTACCTCAAGTACTTGCAAGCCCTAAACTACCGGGACTGGCTCGGGTGTGTGAGCCATAGGGGACTGATTTCCTCCCCCTGCCTGTGAAGAAGATACTGCAGCAGTAGCTGCAACTACCTGTGCCAAGCTCGTGCACACCGATAAGATCTGAGCCAAGGTCTCCTGAAGACCTGGTATGACAATGGGCACTGTCGGTGCCTGAACCTGAGTTGCCGGAGCGTCTGCCGCTGGAATCTGGTCCTGAGTCTGGGCCACTGGTGCAGGAATCTGACCCTGAGTCTGGTCAGCTGGTGGGTCAGCAAGTGCTGGTGCTGGTGCTGCTGCCCTACCTCTACCACGACCACGGCCTCTGGGTGCCAATGGTGGTCGTCCGCCACGTCCGTTAGCTCGTGTTCTCGCCATCCGCGAGAGAATAGAATATGGAAAGATTTAATTTCATGATAACACAAATCGCACGATATGAATTCAAGAAAATGAGGTTTTTCCTAAAGTTTCTGTAGCCCTTCGAAAATAGATACGGACGTCTACGTACCGATCTGCGAAAGCCTACTAAACCGGCTCGTGACTCGCGAGTCCTAATAACCTAGAGCTCTGATACCAACTTGTCACGACCCAAATCCGGTCGTGATGGCGCCCAACAATCAAGCTAGGCCAGCCAAACCAACAATTTAATTATAACACAAATACTCGTCCCCAAGTGGACAACCCAAGAAGAATATATGAGTTTAAGAACTCCAATAATAATAATACTGAACAAAAATACCGACACTCCCAAAGATCCGGAGTCACAAGTCTAGAGCCTCTAACAAAACCAACAGGAAATAGAGAGTACGATGTAGAAGTACTCAAGTCTGAATACAAAATATACAATAACAACTGGAATGAGAGGAGAAGCTAGGCTCTGCGAACGTAGGCAGCTACCTCAGCAACTCGATATGACACTGCAAACGCTGGAATCGCCTGTCTACTGCTCCTGAGTACCTGAGTCTGCACACAAAAGGTGCAGGGAGTAGGGGTGAGTACTAAGTACTCAGTGAGTAACAAATATATATAAGTAGCTGACAGTAAGAAATCCACAAAATACCACAATATGAAGCTACACTACAGTCCGAATCTCCTACGAACTAGCAGCAACAATACAATAGAGCTACCACAGAGTAATTCAACAAATACAAATGCAATGCAATGCACATAACCGCTACGGCGTGTAGCCCGATCCAATTTAACGTCGACGGCGCTCACCGGGGGTGTGTACAGACTCCGGAGGGGCTCCTACAGCCCAAGCGCAATACTGCTGCGGCGTGCAGCCCGATCCTCATATCAACCACTGCGGCGTGCAGCCCGATCCCATGCTCAGTCCACAATAAGCAATTAAGTCACAAAAACAATTCATTTTTTCCTTAATTCCAGTTCTCAATTCATAATTTATGAAAAATACTTTAACTTTATTAAATTTGTAAAAGCCGGTGACTTAGCATTTCAAAAGTGTGATTTCAATTTCCAGGATTGAGATCAGTGATTTAAGCAATTATAGCTATCACATAAATATTGTCCTCTAAGGACGCTACAGATCGGCACAAGGCCCCAAACAAGGCTTACAGCCCACAAATATATCAAATACAGTGTATTTCCAACACTAACAACATATCATTTACTTCCGGGATGGACCAAGTCTCAATCCCCAATCACAATCAATCCCGCACCTGCCACGGTGTGCGAGCCACGCCCTATTAGCGTCACAATGTGCTAAGCCGGGGTTTCGAACCCTCGGGCTACCATATACACAAACTACTCACCTCTAGCCGGTCGTAGACTCGTCCGCGATGCCTTTTCCTTTGAATTTCGTTGCCTCGTGTGTAGAATCTAGTCAAATAACAATAATTATGTCAATTACGGGTCAAAGAATCATAACCCACTTCAATTTATATGAAATTCGCATAATTACACTAAGTTGGTAAAACCCGACCCCGGGCCCCACTGCTCGGAAAATTCCAAAATTAGTACCAACGCGACCCTCATCTTGCCACGAGTCCGTGCATATAAAATTTATCGAAATCGGAGTTCAAATGGCCTTCCAAATCCAAAAATCCCGTTTTCAATATTTAGGCCACATTTCTTCAAGATTTCAACCCAATTTCATGAAGATTGATGTTAATACTACCATAAAATGATGTTTTTGAGTCAAGAATCTTACCTCCGACGAATACCCGATGACTTCTCGGTGATCTCCTCGAGTTTTCTTCTCTCTAGGGCTCAAAATTGAGTTTTGGGTTAATGAACCCGTAACTCTCTGTTCTGTGATTAAATTCACTGCCAGAGACTTTTGTTCTATGCGATCGCAGGCCCCTATTGCGATCGCATAGAGTAATTTTCCTCAGGCCTCCAATTTGTTCTATGCGATCGCAGGCCTAGCCATGCGATCGCATAGCTTCGCATTCCTACCCTCCGCGATCGCAATCGACCCTCCGCGATCGCACTGCACTACTTCCGGACACTATGCGATCGCAATGCCCTTCACGAGATCGCATAGAGTTAACTTCACGCCCCCTTCCACTCTTCTATGCGATCGCAATCATCTCTATGCGATCGCATAAAGTAACTACTGACTGCAATTTTCTGCAGAATTTTTCCAAGTTCTAAATGCCCGGTTGATGGTCCGAATCCATCCCGAGGCCCCGGGACCCCAACGAAAACCACCAACACACTCCAAAACATGATACGGACTTGTTCCAATCATAAAAACACCATACTAAACATCAAAATCTCCATTTATTCACGAATTCAAGCCTAAGTTTCTTCAAAACTTTCAAAACTAACATTCAATTCAAAACCCGATCAAACGATGTCCGAATGACCTGAAAATTTGCAGACACATCCAAAATCACATAACGAAGCTACAGAAATTGTCGGAATCCCATTCCGACCCCCGGATCAAAATATCACCTACCATCCGGTTTTCGCCAAAAATCACTCTTCGCCAATTCAAGCCTAAAACTACACCGGACCTCCGAATTCAATTCCGATTGCTCTCCTAAGTCATAAATGATCCCCCGGAACTAGTCGAATCATCGGAATCTGGTTCCGAGCACTCTAACTCAATAGTCAACTCTTGGTTGACTTCTCATATTCAAGCTTTCTTTAAACATGCTATTTGCTTCATTTTCAATCCAAATCACTCCTAACTCACCCGATATACTCTAATACTGTTTTAAAAGCATAATATATGTAAATGCAAGGTAACGGGGTGGAAATTCCCGTAACGACGGGCCGGGTCGTTACAAATACCGATTTGAGAAACATCACAACACACTATATAAGAGCATGAAGCTGAAGGCAAAATTAGAACTGGAGTGGTGGTCAAGGTAGTCTATGACATGAGCACCAAAGTGCTGATTTTACAAACCGGTATTATGAAATTTCGTGTGATCGGTATTGTTCCTAATTGTGGAAATGGCAGCTTAATAATGTACGAGTTGTCAGGTGTTAGATCCTTATTGTAATCTGTTATGTAACCCCGAGCTATGGGCGTGGTGAAAATTTATCATATCTCTTAGTTGGAAGGTAAAGTGTCTTACGTGTAGTAAAATGAGTTTAGACTCGGGAAGACTAAAGTAATTATGCTATGTGTATCCCGGTGGAAGGTGTTGTACTGAAATACTAGATTGAGGCAAAATAGGTGGGTTGATTCTGATGTGTAATTGAAGTGTTTTTGATATATGTTATGATTCGAGCAGGTGCAGCGCATGTTCATGTATCAATTTTGATAATATAACCCGTGTAGTATTGAGATTAATGTTGTTGATAAACATTGTGATGTCTTGTTGAGTTGTGGATGTATTGTTAGGATGGTTTTGGTGATTCTCTGGCAGGTGGATAGGCCAAATTACAAAGGAAACTCTGTCGAAATTTTTGAAAAATTTGGGACTTAGAAAAATATTTTTGTCGCCTGGAGAGTAGGCTTAAATGTTGAGTGTGAATAAATGCAAGAATTGCAAAGGAGTTAAGGTCTCTGATGATTCGATTCTCTGTCAAGCTTGTAAATGACTTGAGTTTAATCTCACCATAACATTGTGGCATCATTTGAGTAAAGAATGACATAGGTGGCTAAAATTGTTTCGATGTATGGCTCCGAGCCAAGTTGGGGAGGTTTTTATTGATTAACTAATTGCACTGTTGTGTGCTATGTTGGTGCTGTCTCTAGGTATGTTGGGAAAATTCTGATAGAGGTTATGGTGCTTCATAGATGTGAAGAAATCATAGGATGATGTGAACTAATGTCGGTAAGGAGAAAAGAGAGATAGCTAAATGCAGCTGTAAGTAATCATGTTCTGCGATGTCAGAGTTCTAACAAGGTATGAGTGGTTCTGTTCAATAAGACAACTGAATTGTAATTGAATAAGGGTGAATGATGCTCGAGAATAGCCTTGCGGTGTTCAGGACTTTGCTTGTAATGGTTAGGTGTCTTAAGATTGTGTATGTGGCTAAAGACGGTGGTTTCGTTAGAAGGGATCAAGACTTGTGTAATGATATGTGAATGATGAGATTCTATGTATCTATATTGGAGAGTAATGATAACGAATTCAAAAATCGCAAGAAATTCTTCAAAACAAAGTATTGTAGAATGTGGTACTTTTGAGAAACATTGAGAGAGTATTAAGTGACCTATGGGCTTTAGACCGTGTGATCTTGTGTACGAGTCTCGTGTGGTAACATGAGTTGAGATATTGTAGTGCTACAGTAAAGGCTAATATCAAATTAAAGATGAATCAGAAAGGAAAATGGAGTAACTTGTTAATAAACCGGAACGGTATGATAGGGATACAATCAATTCCTGGTATGTGTTCGAAGTGATAAGTCTTGCAGCTATGGTGCAACCAAGCTCTTGAGTGCTGGTAGTTGCGTAGCTCGATGTGGGTAGAAGGACTCAGTCCTGGCAGCTAAACTTATGTAATGGATTGGGAGAAAGAGTTTGTGATGGGTCCTACCGTGGTTTAAAAGTGAGTATATTCTTGTCGGTATGCAAAGCTTGGAATGTGTAATGAGTTTTCTCTATATGGGATCATGAAAGGCCTTGACTAGTTGAGTGCGCCGATGTTTGCGGCGTATGAAGGGGATATGAATTCCCATGTTATCTTAGTGTGGTATGGTATATGCGATGTGTTATGGAAAGTTGATAATGGCATATTCAAGGCTTTGAGATTTGTTCATAATATATGGGAAGTCATTAAAAATTATTGAGCAGCGCGGGCAGCTGCAGGTGAATTTAGAATCGATCTTTCTGGTGATTAAGGAAAATTGTACTGCTATTCTAGTAATTTGGCAGGGTATATAGTCCAAAAGGACAAGGTAATGTAAATTGATAATATCTAGTGGTATGGTGGTATTCTCTTGTTGGATCGACTGTAATAATTGAGTCGTTGATGGCATAGTGAAATTTCCGAATGGCTTTCGTGGTATGAATGGACGCTTGATGTGCGTTATGTATTCGTACGGTGGAGTGTGGAATCAGGATAGTGATTCATGTGTTATATATGTGTTGGAGACTAGAAGTTCTCGTAATCCGCCTATGCAGTGGTTGTATATCGTGTGTATCGGCACCGTTTAGCGATCATTGGAAGTTGGAAGCCCTAGTGGCTCTCCCTTAGCTCTATATAATGAATTTGGGTTATGAGACTTGATTGCAGACTGGTTGTCATAAGTCAGGTTGCCTAGACTAATGTGATATGGACTATGTCGGAAATGGCACAAATTGCGTAGCAGAGTGCATCAGAGTATGCTTCAACAGGGTAGTTGCACCCAAAATCAGCGGACGGATGGTAGGTATTGCTTTGTCGGTTGGGCCTTTGTGGCGGATGTCAGTGTAGAGGTATTTACCATTGATTCAGTTCCGGTATTGAGGAACGTTGTCGGATGCGTTTCATGTGGCCAAGCTTGAGGCTATATATATGTTTGTTGTAATGAGCAACTTGACTCAATGTGCATTTCCCCTTGCGAGATTTATGCGTGGATCGGGTGGCATGCCGCCACAGGTATGGTATCTGGATCGGGTGGCACGCCGCCACGGGTATGTTATTGGAATGGGTTGCGCGCCGCAACAGTGTGATGTGGAAAATATAGTTTCCTATAAGTTACTTTGTATACAATACTTCCTAGCTTTTAAGGAATAGTCTGTATTGGGTACCGCTCGGGGAATAGCACATCGGTTGTGCCCATGCAGGATTTGATAGCGTATATTAAATATATCACTGCGGGTGTGATTGATTGCTTGAGTTCGGACCTAAATATGTGCGTGGCTGACCGTTTTGAGCATGGTGACTTGAGGTGCTCCATGAGTAATAGTGTTTGGATAGAATCATGAGTTGTGGCAAGGCCACGTGATGTTATGACCTTTCGAGGAGGATTCAGGTACCCTAATTCTATGATGTGAGACGAGCTCTCAGTTATGTGTTGTGATGGTATTGAGGAATTTGAATTATAGCCCCTTTGTGTGAGTTAGTTGTCATGAATCGAGTGTGTTCGGATCGTTTTTTTTATTGGAGCCTGTGTTGTGATCATTGTGGCTTAGGCCGATGTTGAGGTGTCGTGTCACCAATGCGGTGTGTTATAATCGACAAGATCGTTGGAGTCATTAATGAGTACGAGCATATTTGATCTCAGCTCGTTAGAAAGGTAATATCGAGGTTTGGCTCCGAAATCTATTGTGGTCATATGAGTAAAGTGATGCAAAGTGTGAATTCAACAAAGTTATGCATTAATGTTTGGGTACAACATGTGGAGATTGATATGGTGGTCGAATGATGGAAACGGACTTGGCAGGAAATTCAGGATGTTGGAATTTGGCCTAATGTCTTATTCGCTCGAATAAAGAATTATATCTACAGAATTATATAGCTAATATGCTCAACTAAGTAGTGGTAGCACAGGAAGGTGCATGATGTGTTAAACAAGTTATTTGAGACTACATCATTGTAGTTCTCAGCACACGTTTGAGGACGAACGTATGTTTAAGTGGGGGAGATTGTAACGACCCGACCGGTCGTTTTGAGCTCTGTCGCGTCATTCAGCAGATTGAGGCCATGAGCAGCTTCATCTCAGGTATATTGACTTGTGTGTATGGTCAAAATTAAAATTCAGGAAGTTTGGAGTCAAATCTAAATGGAAATTCTCATTTTGAAAGCTTAAAGTTGAAGAACTGAACTACGATTGAAATTTTGAGTAAATGACCTCGGAATTGGGATCTAAAAGTTCCAACATGCTCGTATGATGATTTTAAACTTGGACGTATGTCCGGATTTAGTTTTTGATAACCCGTGAGCATTTCAGCGTATATGGTGGAAGTTAGTATTTTAGAAGGATTTCATAAATTTGGGTTGGAAGGCATTTTAGAGTTATAGATGTCCGTTTGGGATTCCGAGTCTGCGAATAGATCCATATGGTGATTTTGGAGTTGGGAACGCGATCGGAAGTGAATTCGGGTGTCCGGAGGTCATTTTGAAGTCATTTGGCAAAATATATGAATTTGAAGGTTTATGAGAAAATTCGACCGGAAGTGAAAATTTTGATATCGGGGTCGGAATGCAATTCCGAAAGTTCGTGCAAGTCCGTAATGTCGAGTGTGACTTGTGTGCAAATCTTGAGTCAATTCGGATTGATTTTGGTAGGAAATGAAACAATTAATCTCTTTAAGGAAAGCTTAAGTTGGAAAAGTCAACTCAACGTTGACTTATGAGTTCGAGGGATCGGAACTGAATTCCGATGATTCGGTTAGTTTCGGTGGATGATTTAAGACTTAGGAGCGCAATCGGAAGTAATTTTGGAGGTCCGGTGAAGAAGTTAGCCTATTTTGGCGAAGTTGGAATTTTGGCGGAATCCGATTGATAGGTGAGATTTTGATCCGGGAGTCGGAATGGAATTCCGACAAATGCAGTAGCTCCGTTAGGTGATTTTGGATGTGCCTACAAAATTTCAGGTCATTCGGAGGTCGTTTGGTCGGGTTTTTGATCGAATGTTGGTTGCGGAAGTTTAAATGAAAACTTAGGCTTGAATTTGCTTGGATTCGATGTTTTCCGTGTTTAAGGGCGTGTTTTTATGATTGGAACAAGTTTGCATCGTGTTATGGAGTATGTTGGTGGTTTTCGTTGGGGGCCCGAGGGCCTCGGGATGAATTCGGGGGTCCAAACGGACCATTTAGAGCCAAAGTGAGCAGCTGATTGCTGCACTAATTGCAGCAGATTTTCAGCAATTTTTGGCTACTTTGAGAGCTGATATCTTATAATCTATAAGGAATCACAAAAAGTGCAAAACATGAAAGTTGTAGAACATCGTATGTCTAGTTTCCAGAAAGCTAAAGAACTCATAATTTGGACATCTGTACTAGAAGTTATGATCGACGGAAAATGACTGCTGGAGCAATAGGATGTACAACTTGTACAGCGCAGCAGGGTACAACCCGACGAAGCACAGACAGATTCTTTATTACACGAAATTGGGTTATTTCTTTCATTGATTTCATTTCGTTTGGATGATTTTGGAGAGCTTCAAGAGGGGATTTCACCGGGTAAACATCGGAGGTAAGATTCTTGACTCAAAAACATAATTTTATGGTAGAATTAACATCAATCTTCATGAATTTGGGTAGAAATTGTGAAGGATTGTGGCCTAGAAATTGAAAACGAAAATTTGGGTTTTGAAAGGCCAATTGAACTCCGATTTCGATAAATTTTATATGCACGGACTCGTGGCGAGACGAGGATCGCGTTGGTACTAATTTCGGAATTTTCCGAGCAGCGGGCCCGGGGTCGGGTTTTTACCAACTTAGTGTATTTATGCGAATTTCATGTAAATTGAAATGAGTTATGATTCTTTGACCCGTATTTGACACAATTATTGTGGTTTGAATAGATTCTACACGCGAGGCAGCGAATTCCAAAGGAAAGGGCATTGCGGACGAGTCTACGACCGGCTAGAGGTGAGTTGTTTGTGTATATTGTAGTCTGAGGATTCGAAACCCCGGCTTAGCACATTGTGACGCTTATAGGGCGTGGCTCGCACACCGTGGCAGGTGCGGAATTGATTATGACTGAGGATTGAGACTTGGTCCATCCCGCATATGGATAAAAATGCTATTAGTGATAGAAATACACTTTGTTTGACATATTTGTGGGCTGTAAGCCTTGTTTGGGGCCTTGTGCCGACCTGTAGTATCCCTAGGGGATAGTATTTATGTGATAGCTATATTTGCTTAATCACTGATCTCAGTCCTGGAAATTGAAATCACGGTATTGAAATGCTAAGTCACCGGCTTTTGCAAATTAAATAAAAGTTAAAGTATTTTTCATAAATTATGAATTGGAAACTGGAATTAAGAAAAATGAACTGTTTGTGACTTATCTGATTATTGTGGACTGAGGATGGATCGGGCTGCACGCCGCAGCGGTTATTATGATATGAGGATCGGGCTGCACGCCGCAGCGGTATTTGCGCTTGGGCTGTAGGAGCCCCTCCGGAGTCTGTACACACCCCCAGTGAGCGCCGTCGACGTTAAATGGATCGGGCTACACGCCGTAGCGGTTATGTGCATTGCATTGCATTTGTATTTGTTAAATTATTCTGTGGTAGCTATATTGTACTGTTGATGCTAGTTCGTAGGAGATTCGGACTGTAGTTTAGCTTCATATTGTGGTATTTTGTGGATTTCCTACTTTCAGTTGCTTTTATATATTTATTACTCACTGAGTACTTAGTACTCACCCCTACTCACTGCACCTTTGTGTGCAGATTCAGGTACACAGGAGGGATAGACGAGCACTCCAGCTTTTATCAGTATTTATCCGAGTTGCTGAGGTAGCTGCTGGTGTTCGCAGGACCTGGCTTCTCTTCTTATTCCAGTTTTCCTTTGTATACACATTATTCATACTTGACTATTTGGTTTAGATATTGTTATCCGATCATGTTTAGAGGCTCTAGACTCGTGACCCTAGATCTTTGGGTGGTTATTCAGTTTAGCTTTATTGTCGAAATAATATCCAGGTAATTGATTTGAGCTTCATGCTCGGGTGAGAGTGTAAATGGTCGGGCTTGCCTAGCAGGTGTGTTGGGCGCCATCACGACCGGAATTTGGGTCGTGACACCTCATTGGAGGCATTACCCAATTCTCAATAGTCAACACCTTCAAATATCTATTCCACAGATATCAAGGATAATTCAAGTTACAAACTAATACTTCTGTTGTTGGTAATTCTTTTGCTTGTGTTTCCCAGTCTAGTCCTCCTGAACAATGGGTTGTGCACTCAGTCGCTTCTGATCATTTCTCTGATAATTGTTAGATATGTAGTCTTGTCCCACATTGGAATAGGAGTAGAATGTTTTTGTATAGTATAGTTATAAATAAGGATCTATTGTATTGTATTGAATACACAATAATATATCATATTTTCTCATGTGGCTTCTCACATGGTATCAGAGCTATCGTGAGAGATTTATCGCTGTGCATAAATTCCAGCGATTCCGGGAAGTAAAATCAGTCACCGGAACCCTTTTTTCCGGCGTCTTTCAAAGTTGTTTTGCGTCTGTTTTTTCTCTGTCAGTGTTGCGTAAAAAATCCAACTCTACCACAAGAGTAGTTATTGTCTGGCGACCAAACCCCAGTGAAAATATCCAACGATATTGTAGCTGTCCGAAGAAAATTTTTCGGCGAAGTTACGACATCGTGTGGGCCACTTTCCGGCCATTTTTTGGCGACGACTCTTCAGGACATATTGTTCCCCTTGCAATTCTGAGCCTACCCATCCAGGTTACACCAAATTCTAGCCACTTTTATATTTTTCCGGCATAGATAGTGATTTCAAAAGTGGACTTCCAGCCATTTTTTGAAAAAGTTCCTTCAGAAACAATTGGGTCGTTTGTTAATTCCGATCCTACCCCTACCGTTTTTATTTCATTTCGACCACTTCGAATTATTTCTGACTGCTACAGTAATATTCCGGGAGCTACAGTATTTCTGGAGTGAACAGTGTTTTTCGGTGCAAAACAGTGTTCTATTTTCCTGCTGTAAATAGTGTTTTCTCAGCAATTTCTTTAGTTTTCCCAAAAGAGTTACTAATTTTCAAGATTTCAAGTTAACTACTACTATTAATTGTAGTGACATGGGAACCGATGCTTCAAATAGTCGGATGGTTTCTTTAGTGGATTATTTTGAGTTTCTTCGGTACAAAGCAGGTAAGCAGACATCTGCTGAGATAGCTTCCGTTGTTCAGACAGGTAAATAGCGTGACTTGTGTCTCTCAATCTTCATCCTCTGAGTCTTGGGTCATTGATTCAGGTGCATCAGATCATATTTCTGGTAACAAATCTCTTTTCACCACTATTTCGTATTCTCCATCTCTTCCAAGAGTCACAATGGCCAATGGGTCTCAAACCATGGCAACTGCAATAGGTCAATCAAGTCAAATTCCTTCCTTACCTTTAGATTCAGTTCTCTATGTCCCTCATAGTCCTTTTAATCTCATAACTGTTAGTCGCCTAGCCAAATCACTTAAATGTGCCATTTTATTTCTTGATGATCGTGTTTTTATACAGGAACGTAGTACAGGGCGAATGCTATGTGAACTGTGATGGCTGATCTGGTCAGGGAGGCAAGGGATATTCAGGCAGGCACCAAGGTGACTGGTGGTGGAACGAGGTTGTCCAAGAAAAAGTGGAGGCGAAGAAGGCGGCATTTGTTCGGATTGCGGAGAGCTCGAGCGAGGAGGAAAGGAGAGTGAACATGGACCGCTATAAGGAGGCGAGGAGGAAGGCGAAGTTGGCGGTCACAGAGGCGAAGAATGCAGCGTTTGGGCACATGTACGAGGAATTAGAAGAGAAAGGAGGGGACAGGAAGTTGTTTAGGTTGGCTAAAAGTGAGGGAGAAGAATGCACGGGACCTGGACCGAGTTAGGTGCATCAAAGACGAGGATGGTAGAGTTTTGATGGAGGGGAGGTTCAGGTTAGGCAGATGTGGCAATCATACTTCCGAGACCTGCTCAGCGAGGAAGGGGACCAAGACATAGAGTTAGGGGAGCTGATGGACTTAGAGTGCCATAGGGATCTGGGGTTATGCAGGCGCATTAGAGTAGAGGAGGTCGTGAAGGCTTTACGTAGGATGAGTAGGGGTCGAGCGACCGGACCAGACGAAACTCCGATGGAGTTTTGGAAATACATGGGTAGGGCAGTAGTGGAGTGGCTGTCCAGGTTGTTCAATGCGATCTTCAAGTCCAAGAAGATGCCAGAGGAGTGGAGGTGGAGCACAGTTGTGCCTGTGTATAAGAACAAAGGTGACATCCAGTGTTGCAATAACTACACAGACATCAAATTACTAAGCCACACCATGAAAGTACGGGAGCGGGTGGTTGAGGCGAAGGTGAGGGCGATGGCGTCAATCTCGGCGAACCAGTTTGGTTTCATGCCGGACCGTTCCACCACAGAAGCTATTCAACTTGTCAGGAGATTGGTGGAAAAGTTTAGGGACAAGAAGGACTTGCACATGGTGTTTATAGACTTGGAGAAGGCGCACGACAAGGTTCCAAGAGAGGTGTTATGGAGGTGCCTGGAGGCGAAGAGCGTGCCGGAGGCCTACATTAGGATGATCAAGGATATGTATGATGGTGCTAAGACGAGGGTTAGGACGGTGGGTGGCGACACAGACCACTTCCTGGTGGAAATGGGGCTTCACCAAGAATCGGCGC
This sequence comes from Nicotiana noctiflora, assembly GCA_032618575.1. Lineage (NCBI taxonomy): Eukaryota > Viridiplantae > Streptophyta > Magnoliopsida > Solanales > Solanaceae > Nicotiana > Nicotiana noctiflora. The sequence goes on from JASVEL010011128.1 coordinate 72,758, forward strand.
TCAGCCCCCTCCTATTTGCTTTGCTGATGGATGCTCTAACTCGGCATATCCAAGGAGACGTGCCATGGTGTATGCTATTCGCCAACGATATTGTCTTAATAGACGAGTCGAGGGTCGTTGTTAACGAGAGGTTGGAAGTTTGGAGACAGACCCTCGAGTCAAAGGGTTTCAGACTAAGCAGGTCTAAGACCGAATACTTGGAGTGCAAGTTTAGCTCCAAGCCGAGCGAAGAAGGAGCTGGTAGGGACGTGAAGCTTGGTTCTCAGGTCATCGCCAAGAAGGAAGTCTCAGATATCTTGGGTCGGTGATCCAAGGTGACGGAGAGATCGACGGGGATGTCACACACCGAATAGGGGCTGGGTGGTCGAAATGGAGGCTTGCGTCGGGAGTCTTGTGTGACAAGAAAGTGCCACGGTATCTCAAGGGGAAGTTTTATAGAGCTGTGATTAGACCAGCAATGTTGTACGGGGCGGAGTGCTGGCCAGTGAAGAACTCCCATATCCAGAGAATGAAGGTAGCAGAGATGAGAATGATCAGGTGGATGTGTGGGCACACCAGGTTGGATAGGGTCAGGAATGAAGTTATTCGGGAAATGGTAGGGATAGCCCCAATGGATGAGAAGCTGCGAGAAGCGAGACTCGGGTGGTTCGGGCATGTGCGGAGGAGAAGCCCCGATGCACCGGTGAGGAGTTGCGAGCGGCTGTCGGTAGTTGGCGCGAGTCGTGGCAGAGGGAGGCCCAAGAGGTATTGGGAGGAGGTGATTAGGCGGGATATGACTATTATGCAGATTTCCGAGGACATGGCTCTTGATAGGAAAGTGTTAGCGAAAACGTAAAAAAAAGAACACAAGATTTAACGTGGTTCGGATCAAAATAATCCTACGTACACCAGAGAACAAATGCCTTTCTATTATTTACAAAGGAAGGGGAGATTTCCCAATTACACTTAAGAGAATCACTCTCTTAACTCTCTACTCACTACAATATATTGTATTGTTTTTGGGATGGTTTCTACAAATAAAAGAGTGCATCTATTTATAGGGGTAAGGACCTCCTCTTGATGTCATTGGTAACATCAAACTACCTCATCTTGATTTCATGGGTGACATCAAAGGATGAAGCCAGTATTGTAAATAGCGCTCGCCTCAGCGCTAATAGCGTGAGGCGAGGCGAGGCGCGACTGTGTCGCTTCAGAGGGCTTGTGGCGTTGCGATGTGAAATGGCGCTCGCTTCAAACTGTGTAGCGTGAGGCGAGGCTGTGGCGTGTAGCGAGTGAGGCGTCGCTATTTGAAAAAAAGAAGAAAGAGAAAGGTTTGACTTAAGTCGTGAAATTAGGGCTTTTCACCTGCGAACCAAAAAACTTCAGAGATTAGGGCTTTCATCTGGAACCAACGTTCTTCTTCATCTTCTTCAAGCTTCAAGGTCATCTTCTTCAAGCTTCAAGGGAAAACACAGGTATGCTTCTTCTTTCTTCTTTCTTCTTTCTTCTTTCTTCTCTTCTTCTCTTCTTCTCTTCTGGTTTTGTTCGAGAAACAGGGAAGTTCTATTTTTCTGCTTTTTTCTTCTTCTTCTTCTCTTCTTCTCTTCTATTTTCTTTTCTTCTGGTTTCATTCGCAGAAACAGAGCAGTGATGTTTCTCTGTTTCTTTCTTCTTCTTCTCTTCTTCTCTTCTATTTTTTTCTTCTGGTTTTGTTCACAGAAACAGAACAGTTCTGTACTTCTGTTTCTCTGCTTCTTTCTTCTTCTCTTCTTCTCTTCTATATTTTTCTTCTTCTGGTTCTGTTCGCAGAAACAGAGCAGTTCTGTTTGTCTGCTTCTTTCTTCTTCTCTTCCTCTCTTCTTCTTTCTATCTTTTTTCTTTTGGTTTTTGTCGGCAGAACAGAGGTTCTGTTTCTCTGCTTCTTTTTACTTCTATTCTTCTCTTCTTTTTATTTTTTTCTTCTGTTTTTTTGTCGGCAGAAACAAAGGTTCTCTGTTTTGTCTTCTTCTTTATTTGTTGTATTTCTAGATACAAAAATTTCATTATTATTCTTATTTCTTTACTGTTGAATCAATTAATTGCGTAGTGACTTGATAATTTTTGTCTATAAAACAGTGTTGAAATGTCATCCGATAATACCAAACGAGATATAGCTTGGAATTATGCTATACCAGGCTCATCAAGATCTGCAATCAAATGTGTGTTTTGTGAAAAAACATATAATGGTGGGATAACTCGTCATAAGCAACATTTGATAGGTGGATTTAAGAATGTAATACAATGTCCAAAATGTCCGCCCGAGGTTAGGGAGGAAATAAAAGCATACGTTGAAAAGAAAAATATGATAAGAACTCAAATGAATTTCGAAGAATCGGTGAATATTATTGATGAAGATGATGAAATGGATGAATATGATGAAATGAGACCTCCCCCCCAAAAAACTCAAAAGATATATTCTAGTTCTAGTGGGTCAACCACGTCACGTGCGGCAACAAAAGGTCCCATCAATCTTTATTTCCCGGCAAAACAACAAGAAAAGGGAAAAGGTGAAGAAGGCTCAGGTTTAGAAGCCAAAAGAATTTTGAGGGATCGCGCCGTAAGTGCCTTTGCAGCATGGATTTACGATGCAGGGCTTTCTTTTAACTGTGTTAACTACTCTACTTTTGATAAATTCATTGAAGCCGTAGGACAACATGGCCCAGGAATGAAGCCTCCTAGCTATCATGAAGTTAGAGTAACTCATCTTAAAAAGGAGGTGAAAAAGATAGACCAAGTTATTGAGGAACATAAAGTGGAATGGAACAAGTTTGGATGTTCTATTATGATGGATAAATGGACAGCACGGAATGGAAAAATGATCATAAATGTGTTGGTGAACTCTCCAAGAGGGAGTGTTTTTCTTGAATCTCACGATGCTAGCAACTCTTCTACGGATGGAAGCAAAATGTACAGCTTGTTTAGAAATACTACTGATAAAATTGGGAAGGAAAATGTTGTACAAATTGTTACAGATAATGCTAGTGAGAATGTTAGTGCGGGGAAGATGATGGAAGCTATCTATCCAAACATTTATTGGACTCCATGTGCTGCACATTGTATCAACTTGATGTTTGGTGACATTTTCAAGGAAAACCCATATGCTTCAGGTAACTTTAATAGTTTAATATAGTTGCCTTTTAACTTTATTTATACTTATGTCCTATCCTATTAAGTATTAACTATAAAATTGTTATTGTTACTTTTACAGTTTTCAGTAAGGCCGTCAAGGCATATGCTTACATCAGTCAGAGGCCGTTGTTGTTGAATTTAATGAGGAAATTCACAAACGAAAGAAATTTGGTGAGATCGACCAAGACTAGATTTGCAACGGCTTTCCTAACTTTGCATAGTTTTTATTTGCAAAAGGGAAATTTGAGAAAGCTAGTTCTTTCGAGTGATTGGAAAGATAATAAATATGCAAAGGAAGCTGCAGGGAAAGAAATTGCCAAACTTCTTATTGCTCCATCATTCTGGAATGATGTTGTTCGGACTCTTAAAGTTGGTGGCCCTTTGATTAGGGTGCTTCGTATGGTGGATGGGGAGAAAAAACCACCAATGGGCTATATTTATGAAGCTATGGATAGAGCCAAAGAGAGTATTGCAGCGGCATTTGATGGAGATGTTAGGAAATATATCAAAGTTTTTGATATAATTGATGCCAGGTGGAACAATCAACTCCATAGACCTTTGCATGCAGCAGGCCATCTTCTGAATCCGGGATTATTTTACAAGAACACTAGAGATGAAACTTTGGATTCAGAGGTGTGGGTTGGATACCATGCATGTCTTGAGAAGTTAATCCCTAATTCAGCGACGATAGATCTAATAGGGGAGGAGTTTGGCAAGTACTCACAAGCAGAGGGCCTATTTGGTTTACCGGCTGCCATTAGAGCCAGAGACAAAAGGTCTCTAGGTAACTAACTTTAATATAGATATCCTTATAAATTTAATTTAATTTATTTGATTTATACTTATTAACTTTTAAAATATTTTCTATAGTTGAATGGTGGAAGCAATTTGGACATCAAACTCCAAACTTGCAAAAGTTTGCCATCAAAGTATTAAGCCTAACTTGTAGTGCTTCTGGATGCGAGAGAAATTGGAGCGTATTTGAGCATGTAAGAAGTAGATTTATTAAATTAATATATTCTATATTGTATTATTATTAGTATTTATAATTAATCTAAATAACTTATGCGCAGATTCACTCCAAGAAAAGGAATAGGCTTGAGCTATCGCGTCTCAATGATCTAGTGTATATTAAATACAACAGAACATTGAGGCGACGTTATGAAGCTCGCGATACCATTGATCCAATTATATTGGACAACATTGACGAGGCAAATGAATGGTTAACTGGAGCCCCCAAAATCATGAAGATGAACAAGTGTATGAAGGAGATGATCTTGATTGGGGTACTGTTTCTATGGCCATTGGAGTTGAGGAGAATATCTATGGACTTAGAGCGAGTTCTTCAAGTTACAAAGGAAAGGGGGTAGCAAGTTCAAGCCGATCCCTAATTGATGAAGAGTCCGAGGAGGAAGAAGATGAAAGCCAATATAATGCTTACAATCATGAAGTTGTAGAATTTGAAAATCTTGAAGAAGAATAATTGTTGGTTGTTTTAGAATTTAGAGTTTAGACTATTAATCTTTATCTTTAATTTATGAACTATTATGAGTCTATGACCATCTAGTATTGAGTCTTTAATTTTTGAATAACATATTTATTAATATATTATTGTTATTGAGCTTTTAGTTATATGTATATAATATTTTATGATTTTTGTATAAATTGTCGCCTCACATCAAAAAGGCGAGCGCTTCGCTGCGCGCCTCTCGCCTCAGTGAAGCGGGCCCTCATCGCTATTTGTCGCCGCGCGCTGTCCAAAACACTGGATGAAGCTTCTTCCTAGCATTCATGCCAACTCTTTCCACCAACTCTTCCAATTGGCATGTCATTGTTGACTAAACCTAAACCAACATTTTTAGCATGTCATTGTTTACTAAACATAAACCAACATTTTCAATCTCCACCTTGGTTTGTGTTTCGAGTGTGCGTGTGAACAACTCTGGCCAAAACTTCTAAGCTTACTGGGCAATCACGTTGTAAGAAACAAGAAGAATCAAACCATGGTTGAACATACCACCTCCACCTAACAATTATTCTCTTCGTAGTTGCATCAGTTGATGCACACCCCCGCCAAGTCTTTGCAATGTGCAAACTTAGCGAGCGGGACTATCTTGGTCAACATATCTGCAGCATTATCGTCTGTGATAAACTTCACGACATTGATAGTTCCCTCTTCAACAACATCTCGAAGGAAATGAAATCTGACATCAACGTGTTTAGTGCGCTCATAAAATCTTTGATTTTTCATTAGATGAATAGCAGCTGAACCAAACTCAATTCCGCTACTAATAGCTTCCTTCACCGCCTCCGTTGCTGCCATGTATTCTGCTTCTGTCGTAGACAAAGCGACAATCGACTGCAGAGTCGACTTCCAACTAACGGCACTGCCAACGAGGGTAAAGATGTATCTAGTTGTGGACCTTCTTCGATCAAGATCTCCTGCATAATCAGAATCCACATAACCAAGAATTGAAATACCTCCACCACTTTTTCAAAAAGTCAGACCAACACTAGAAGCTCCTTTGAGATATCTCAATATCCACTTGACAGCGTCCCAATGCCTCTTTCCTGGGCTGGACATGTATCTACTTACCACACTTACAGATTGAGCAATATCTGGACGTGTGCATACCATATCATACATAATGCTACTAACTGCACTGGCGTAAGGAATCTTTGACATATGCTCCACCTCATCCTCGGACCGAGGCATTTGTAACTCTGAAAGTTTAAAATGAGGAGCTAATGGTGTACTTACAGGCTTGCACGTATGCATATTGAATCTCTCGAGAATCCTTTCAATATACCTCTTCGGAGAAAGATGTACAACATTGTCTTCCCTTGAAATCTCCATACCAGATTTTCTTTGCAGCTCCTAAATACTTCATGTCAAATTTCTTACTCAACAGTTTCTTCAAAGCATTTATCTCTATAATGTTGTTAGCAGCAATAAGCATATCATCAACATACAACAGTAAATAAATCATTGAATTACCAGCTTCTTGTGATACACAGCTATCAAATGCACTCCTTGAGAATTCATGTGTAGTCATGAATGCATCAAACCTCTTGTACCATTGTCTAGGGGATTGCTTCAAACCATACAAAGACTTCTTTAGTTGGCATACGTGATCTTCTTTTCCCTCAGCTAAGAAACCTTCAGGCTGATCCATATAGATTGTCTCTTCTAGATCACCGTGTAAGAAAGCGATTTTGACATCAAGTTGTTGAAGCTCCAAGTCAAATTGTGCAACCAATGCTAGTAGCACGCGAATTGAGCTATGCTTCACGATTGGAGAGAAAATCTCATTGTAGTCAATTCCCTCCTTCTGGCTAAAACCTTTTGCAACCAATCTCGCCTTAAACCTAGCATCTTCCACTTCAGGAATTCCCTCTTTCTTTCTGTAGATCCACTTGCATCCAACTGTCCTCTTCCCCTTTTGTCTTTTCAGTAAGACCCATGTCTGATTCTTGTGAAGAGACTCCATCTCTTCCGTCATGGCTAACCGATATTGTGCAGCATCCTTACAAGAAGTTGCTTCAATATACGAGGACGGCTCCAGATCCTTAATCTCTTCTTGTGCAGCTACGAATGCATATGCAATCAAGTTTCCTTGATTTATAAGGCATTCCGGTTCTCGTGTCTGCCTCTTCTCCCTCCCTTTCGCAATTGTGTATGGTTCATTGACAGCAAGTTCTTCAAGATCTACATCTTCTGACTCATCTATAACCTGAGTCTCTTGATCCTTTTCCTTGGCAAGCTCCACCGGAGGCTCCACCTGCTCGTTGTTCTTGTTTCCTAAAAACTCCACTGAAACTTTACGGGGATCAAGTATAGAGGATTCATCAAAGGTGACATCTCTACTAACTATAAATTTGAGTAAAGACAAACACCAAAGTTTGTACCATTTTACTCCATCCACATACCCTACGAATATGGCCTTCTTGGCCCTTGGTTCAAGCTTTCCTTCATTAACGTGATAATAAGCTGGACACCCAAATATTCGTAAGTATGAATAGTTAGAGGGTTCACCTGACCATACATCATTCGGAGTCTTAAAGACAATTGCCGATACTGGAGATCGATTGACAATATGAGCTGCAGTGTGAACTGCTTCTGCCCAAAACACTTTGGACATTTTGGCTTGTATGAGCATACAACAAGCCTTTTCAATAAAAGTTCTGTTTATTCTCTCGGCAACTCCATTCTGCTGTGGGGTATGCCTGACAGTCCTATGTCTTGAGATCTCATGAACCTTGCATAATTCATTAAACTCTTCATTGCAAAACTCCAAGCCATTGTCTGTGCGAAAATACTTGATTTTTCGCTCCATTTGATTTTCAACCAAAATCTTCCACTCTTTAAATGCTTCAAAGCATCACTTTTTGCCTTCAAAAAATGCACCCAAACCTTTCGTGAGAAATCATCAATAAAAGTGAGAAGATACCTCTTTCCGCCCTTCGATGGAAGTTTAGAGGGACCCCATAAATCCGAATGGATGTAGTCTAGCACTCCTCTTGTCTTGTGTTTGCCAGTGCTGAAGCTGACCTTCTTATGCTTCCCTAGAACGCAGTGCTCACAGAAGTCAAATGTGCTGATCTTCTTACCTTCCAAAAGGTTACGATTGCTCAGCATCTCCAGTCTACGTGCGCAGTCTCATGTGCCATAATCTTGCCTTGTCATCATTAGATAACCGCACTGAAGATGCATTTGCAGAGCCGACAATGGTGCTTCCGGCCAATGTGTAAAGGTCATTCCCCAGCTTGCCTTTCAGCATGACTAAAGAACCTTTAGTCACCTTTATAGTTCTTGATTCGCTCATGTACCTGTAGCCTTGTTCATCCAAAGTACCCAAGGAGATCAAATTCTTCTTCAGATCAGGAACATGACGGACTTGTGTAATAGTCCTCACGACTCCATCATGGCAGCGAACTCGAACCGAGCCAATGCCAACTATTGCACAAGTTGCATTATTGCCCATTACTACGGTTCCTCCACTTTTCTCATGGCTGCTAAACCAGTCTTTTCGGAACGTCATATGCAGAGTACAAACAGAGTCTAACACCCATTTGTTTCCATAATTACTATTATTACACGATGTTGTTAGTACATAATCATTATCAAAATCATGTACCTGTTCAACTGTAGATGCACTCGCCTTTTCCTTGGACTTTAACATTGGGAAATCTCGTTCAAAGTGCCCCTTCTTGCCACAACCCCAACACTCTGTATTCTTCTTGTTCGCACGAGACTTTGATCTGTACTTTGATTTGCTCTTGCCCTATTGGCTAGTCCGGCCTCTCACAAAGAGCCTACTTGCCTGGTCATCTCTATCTCTTTCGATGTGCCTCCGCACATCACTAGAGTTAAGTGCATGCCGCACTTGCTCAAGCTTGATAGGCTCCTTGCTATACATCATTAAATTCTCAATATCACGATATTCTGAAGTCAATGAAAATAGCAAAGCACATGCAAGCGTCTCCTCCTCCCTTTTAATTCCTGCAATCTGTAAGTCCAAGACAAGTTTATTAAACGCATCTAAATGATCTTGTAACGAAGTACCTGACCCCATCTTAAATGTGTGAAGACGTCGTTGTAACAACATCCTTATTGTCACTGATCGGTCTTGGTATAGCCCTTCTAGCTTTTCACATAACTGTTTGACCGTCTCTTCGGTACATGTACTCACTTCATAAAGCATGTTACGTGCAAGGGATAGTTGGATTGCACTCAATGCATCCCCTTCAATCTTCTCCATGTCGGGAGCTGATGTATCCTTAGGATACTTTCCGTCAATAGCATGGATTGAACCATCCCTCCGCAGTAACGCCACGCCTTCATCTGGATCTTCCAGATGTTGAAGTTGTTGCGTCCACTGAATCTATCAATTTCAAACTTCATGGAACTCATCTTTGCTTGTTCTTTCTCCTTGGATCGCTAAAGAATCATGTCGCTCTGATACCAATTGTTAGCGGAAACGTAAAAGAAAGAACACAAGATTTAACGTGGTTCGGATCAAAATAATCCTACGTACACCAGAGAACAATTGCCTTTCTATTATTTACAAAGGAAGGGAAATTTCCCAATTACACTTAAGAGAATTTCACTCTTAACTCTCTACTCACTATAATATAATGTATTGTTTTTGGGATGGTTTCTACAAATAAAAGAGTGCATCTATTTATAGGGGTAAGGACCTCCTCTTGATGTCATTGGTAACATCAAACTACCTCATCTTGATTTCATGGGTGACATCAAAGGATGAAGCCAGTATTGTAAATAGCGCTCGCCTCAGCGCTAATAGCGTGAGGCGAGACTATTATGCGGATTTTCGAGGACATGGCTCTTGATAGGAAAGTCTGGAGGTCTAGTATCAAGGTTACAGGTTAGGGGCTTCTATTATTTCGCGGGATAGGGATGAGTCGGGGAGGGTTCCCGATAGGTTAATATCTCTGTGAGTACTCCTAGAATTACTAATACCTTTTGTTCATGTTGTTGCTTTGTTTACTTTGCCATTTTATATGTCAGTTTTTTGTGGTTTATTCTGGAGTCACTAATGCTTTTTCTTTTTGTTTTGTTTTTGTTTCTTTCCTTTCCGAGTGTTCCCGGTAGTCTTTTATTCTCATAGCCGTTAGTCGCTTAGCCAAATCACTTAAATGCTCTGTTTTATTTCTTGATGACATTGTTTTTATATAGGAACGTATTACGGGGCGGATCATTGGTACCGAACGTGAATCAAATGGACTTTACTACCTTATATTCGCTAAATCTCATGGACTCACATCTTGTCTTCCTTCAACAACTTGTCATGTTACTGATTCACCAGATTTATTACATAAACGGTTGGGACATCCTAGTTTGTCAAAACTTCAGAAAATGGTACCTGGTTTATCTCACTTGTCATCTCTAGATTGTGAGTCTTGTCAGCTCGGTAAGCATACTCGCTCTCATTTTCCTCGACGTATTGATAATCGAGCAGAGTCACCTTTTACTTTAGTCCATTCAGATGTTTGGGGTCCTAGTCGGGTTAGTTCTACCTTAGGATTCCGCTACTTTGTTAGTTTCATTGATGACTATTCTAGATGCACCTGGATATTTTTGATAAAAAATCGATCTGAGTTGTTTTCTATATTTTAGACCTTTCACGCTGAAATTCAAAATCAATTTGGGGTTTCTATTCGCACATTTCGTAGTGATAATGCCCGAGAGTATTTGTCTTTCCCATTTCAGCAGTTTATGAAATCTCATGGGATTATTCATCAAATATCTTGTCCGTACACATCTCAACAAAATGGGGTAGTTGAAAGAAAGAATAGACATCTTATTGAAACTGCACGCACCCTACTCATACAATCTCATGCTCCGTTGTGTTTTTTGGGAGATGCAGTTGTTACATCTTGCTATCTTATTAATAGTATGTCGTCTTAAGCTATATATCCAGAACCAAGTTCCATTCTCAGTTATGTTTCACCACTTACCTTTGTTCTCTCTTCCACCTCGTGTCTTTGAAAGCACTTATTTTGTCCATAACCTTACTCCAGGAACAGATAAGTTAGCTCTCAGTGCTCTTAAGTGCGTATTTCTTGGTTTCTCGAGAACGCAAAAGGGGTATCAATGTTATTCACCTGACCTCCAGCGGTAGCGGTACCTTATGTCTGTTGATGTTACCTTCTTTGAAACCCAATCATACTTCACAGGTTCAGATAATCACTTAGATATTTTTGAGGTACTACCGGTCCCTTCTTTTGGAGATTCAGTCACTATCTCCCATCCATCTTCCTCTACATCTCCGGCTCCACCACCTATAGCTCCAGGTCCAATTCCTCCACATAATCCAGTTCAACCTTCTTAGCTCCGCTACTCTTAACTTATCATCGCCGTCCACATCCAACATCACGCCCAGGTGATTCACGTCCTGCATCAGATTATGCACCTATTGCGGACTTGTCTCCTCTTAGTCAACCAATTGCGCTCCGCAAAGGTGTACGGTCCACACTTAATCCTAATCCCCACTATGTTGGTCTAAGTTATCATCGACTTCCATTACCTCATTATGCTTTTATATCTTCTTTGTCCACTGTTTCTATTCCTAAATCTACATGTGAGGCACTATCTCATCCTGGGTAGCGACAGGCTATGATTGACGAGATGTCTGATTTACATGCAAGTGGCATTTGGGAGCTTGTTCCTCTTCCTACAAGTAAGTCTACTGTTGGTTGTCGTTGGTTTTAAGCAGTCAAAGTCGGCCCGGATGGCCAACTTGATCAGCTTAAGGCTCGTCGTGTTGCAAAAGGATATACTCAGATTTTTGGGCTTGATTATAGTGATACTTTCTCTCCCGTGGCTAAAGTAGCATATGTTCGTCTTTTTTTGTCCATGGTTGTTGTACGTCATTGGCCTCTTTATCACTTAGACATTAAGAATGCTTTTCTCCACAGTGATCTTGACGAGGAAGTTTATATGGAGCAACCATCTGGTTTTGTTGCTCAGGGGGAGTTTAGTGGTTGTGTATGCAGATTGCATAGGTCACTATATGGTTTGAAACAGTCCCCTCGAGCCTGGTTTGGTAAGTTTAGCATAATTATTCAGGAGTTCGGCATGACTCGTAGTGAGGCTGATCACTCTGTGTTTTATGGACATTCTGCTCTGAATCTGTGTATTTGTCTGGTGGTTTATGTTGATGATATTGTTATAACTGGCAACGATCAGGATGGTATTACTAATCTGAAGCAACATCTCTTTCAGCACTTCCAAACTAAGGATTTGGACAAACTGAAGTATTTTCTAGGTATTCTTGAGCGGAAGTATGCCTTAGACATTCTTGAGGAGACTGGAATGATGGGTTGCAGACCTATTGACTCTCTTATAAATCCGAATGCCAGGATTTCTGCCTGGACAGGGGAGTCTTTTAGAGACCCAACGAGATATAGGAGGTTTGTTGGAAAATTGAATTACCTCACAGTGACTAGACCTGATATTTCTTTTCCTGTGAGTGTTGTAAGTCAGTTTATGGATTCTCCGTGTGATAGTCATTGGGATGTAGTTGTTCGTATTCTTCGGTATATAAAGTCAGCTTCAGGCAAAGGATTACTATTCGAGGATCGAGGCCACGAGCAGATTGTTGGGTACACAGATGCTGATTGGGCTGGATCACCTTCTGATAGATGATCTACATCGAGATATTGTGCTCTAGTAAGAGGTAATTTGGTCTCGTGGAAGAGCAAGAAACAAAATGTAGTTGCTCGATCTAGCGCCGAAGCGGAATATCGGGCCATGGCTATGGCAACGTGTGAGTTAGTTTGGGTCAAGCAATTGCTCAAGGAGTTAAAGTTCGGAGAAATCAGCAGGATGGAACTAGTGTGTGATAACCAAGCTGCTCTTCATATTGCGTCAATTCCGGTGTTCCATGAGAGGACTAAACACATTGAGATCGACTGTCACTTTGGAAAAGAAAAGATACTTTCAGGAGATATTGTTACAAAGTTTGTAAAGTCGAATGATCAACTAGCAGATATTTTCACTAAATCTCTTACTCGTTCTCGTATTAGTTACATGTGCAACAAGCTCGGTACATATGATGTGTATGCACCGGCTTGAGCGGGAGTGTTAGATATGTAGTCTTGTCCCACATTGGAATAGGAGTAGAATGTTCTTGTATAGTATAGCTATAAATAAGGATCTCTTGTATTGCATTGAACACACAATAATATATCATATTTTCTCCCGTGCTTTCTCACAGTAATAAATTACTTTTGTCAAATATTGTGTATTCACAGTATCTTCCCTCTGTTACCTTAGCCAATGGGTCTCAAACCAAAGCAAAAGGAGTTGGACAAGCAAATCCCCTACCCTCTGTCACTCTAGATTCCGTTCTTTATGTCCCTGGTTGTCCTTTTAATCTTGCATCTGTTAGTCGTTTGACATGTGCCCTCCATTGTGGTATATATTTTATTGATGATTCTTTTATTATGCAGGACCGTAGTACAGGGCAGGCGATTAGAACAGGACTTGATCAAAAGGGCTTTACACTACCTTAACTCCCTAAAATCCTCCAAGGCATGTCTAGTTACAGATCCTCCGTACCTAATTCACAGACGTTTAGGACATCCAAGCTTCAGAAGATGGTGCCTAGTTTGTCTAGTTTATCCACATTAGAGTGTGAGTCTCCTATCCTCGTAGTATTGAGAGTCACGCAAAGTCTATTTTTTCTTTAGTTCATTCTAATATATAGGGTCCTAGTAGAGTCGGTTCAACCTTGGGATTTCGTTATTTTGTTAGTTTCATTGATGATCATTCAAGATGTACTTGGATTTTCTTAATGAAAGATCGTTCTAGAGTTGTTTTCTATATTCCAGAATTTTTGTGCTAAAATTAAAAATCAATTTGGTGTCTCTACGCACTTTTCGCAGTGATAATGCATTAGAATATTTATCCATTCAATTTCAGCAGTTTATGACTTCTCAAGGAATTATTCATCAAACCTCTTGTCCTTATACCCCTCAGCAAAATGGGGTTGCAGAGAGAAAGAATAGGCACATCATTGAGACTACTCGCACTATTCTCATTGAATCTCATGTTCCACTGCGTTTTTGGGGTGATGCAGTTCTCACAGCTTGTTATTTAGTTAATCGGATGCCTTCTTCTCCCATCCAGAATGAGATACTGTATGCAGTATTGTTTCCCCAATCACCCGTATACTCTGTTCCCCCTCGTGTTTTTGGGAGCACTTGTTTCATTCATAACTTAGCCCTTGGAAAAGATAAGTTAGCTCCTCATGCTCTCAACTGTGTCTTCCTTGGTTATTCTCAGAAGGGATATTGTTGTTACTCACTTGATCTTCGTAGGTACTTTATGTCCTCTGACGTCACATTGTATGAGTCTAAACCTTTCTTTACCTCTTCTGACCATTCTGACCCCCTTGATATATTTGCGGTCTTATCCTTCTCATTCCGCCACAGAAGTCTTACCCAAGTCTCCTATAGCTCCTCCTTCACCTTCCGCTATAGAAGTCTTATCCATTCTAGCCATTGAGGAGTCTTGTGTGGCTCCTCCTAGACTCCCTGCCACAGGAACACCACTTTTGACATATCATCGTCATCCGCACTCAGCATCAGGCCCAGTTGATTCACGTCTTGCACCTGACCCTGCTAATACTGCGGACTTGTCTCCTCTTAATCAACCGATTGCACTTCGAAAAGGTATACGGACCACCCTTAATCCTAATCCCCATTATGTCGGTTTGAGTTACCATCGTTTGTCATCACCCTATTATGCTTTTCTATCTTCTTTGTCCAATGTTTCCATCTCTAAATTAACAGGTGAAGCATTGTCTCATCCAGGATGGCGACAGGCTATGATTGACGAGATGTCTGCTTTACATACGAGTGGTACTTGGGAGCTCGTCCCTCTTCCTTCAGGTAAATCTACTGTTGGTTGTTGTTGGGTGTATGCGGTCAAGGTTGGTCCTTATGGTAAGGTTGATCGTCTAAAGGCTCGTCTTGTTGCCAAAGGATATACTCAGATATTTGGACTCGATAACAGTGATACTTTCTCTCCCGTGGATAAAATTGCATCAGTCCGCCTTTTTCTATCCATGGTCGTTGTTCGCCATTGGCCTCTCTATCGGTTGGACATTAAGAATGCTTTTTTACATGGTGACCTTGAGGATGAAGTTTATATGGAGCAAACACATGGGTTTGGTTGCTCAGGGGGAGTCTCATGGCCTTGTATGTCGCTTGCGTCGGTCACTTTATGGTCTAAAGCAGTCTCCTCGAGCCTGGTTTGGTAAGTTTAGCATAGTTATCCGGGAATTTGGCATGATTCAGAGTGAAGCTGGTCACTCTGTGTTCTATCGGCATTCTTCCTTGAGTCTCTATATTTATCCGGTGGTCTATGTTGATGACATTGTTATTACCGGCAATGACTAGGATGGTATTATTAAATTAAAGCAACATCTCTTGCAACACTTTCACACTAAGGATCTGGGCAAACTAAAATATTTTCTGGGTATTGAGGTTGCTCAATCTAGCTCAGGTATTGTGATCTCACAACGAAAGTATGCCTTAGATATTCTTGAAGAGACAGGAATGACAGGTTGTAGACCGGTTGACACCCCGATGAATCCGAATTCTAAACTTATGCTAGGACAGGGGGAGCCTCTTAGCGATCCTGCAAGATATAGACGGTTGGTTGGTAAATTAAATTACCTTACAGTGACAAGACCTGACATTTCCTTTTCTGTGAGTGTTGTGAGTCAGTTTATAGATTCTCCGTGTGATGGTCATTGGGATGCAGTTGTTTGCATTCTTCGGTATATAAAATCAGCTCCAGGCAAAGGTTTATTGTTTGAGGATAGAGGCCATAAGCAGATCGTTGGATACTCGGATGCCGATTGGGCAGGATCACCTTCTGATAGACGTTCTACGTCTGGGTATTGTGTCTTGGTAGGAGGAAATTTGGTGTCCTGGAAGAGCAAGAAACTGAATGTGGTTGCTCGGTCTAGCACAGAAGCAGAATATTGAGCGATGGCTATAGCGACATGTGAGTTAATTTGGATCAAACAGTTGCTCAAGGAGTTGAAATTTGGTGATATTAGTCAAATAGAACTTGTTAGTGATAATCAAGCTGCTCTTCATATTGCATCAAATCCAGTATTCCATGAGAGAACTAAACACATTGAGATTGACTGTCACTTTGTTAGAGAAAAGATACTCTCGGGAGATATTGCTACAAAGTTTGTGAAGTCGAATGATCAGCTTGCAGATATTTACACCAAGTCCCTCACCGGTCCTCGTATTAACAACATATGTAACAAGCTCGATACATATGATTTATATGCACTAGCGTGAGGGGGAGTGTTAGAATAGTAATGTAAATAGGAAAAAATAAATAACCCTAATCCAATATATATTAGGAGTAGGATTTGTTATGTGTGTATATATATAAGGCTTATTGTAACATATGGCAATACATCAATAATATATTTTTCTCTCGTGCTTTCTCACAAATATGATTGAACATTTACACCCATTACATGGGGTCCAACTGAAAAGGAAGAGGAACAGGGAATTGGGAGAAAAGGGTAAGAACAGGAGGTGGAAAAGTGGGGAGGTGCGTGGAGGCAACAAGAAGGGGAGGGGTGGGGTGGGGCGGAAATTATAAAAAAATTGTAAACGAAAGTTTTTGTTATTTTTTTTAAATTCCACTTCACAAAATAATTCCTCTAGTTTGCCATGTAAAAGCGTCTGATAATACGCAGGATGTCTACAAAAGACAACAAAAGGTGTGTCTAATCTATATATCTATATAATCTAGGGACATTAGCCAGTGACGTGGCATAACGCTTTAACAAGGAATGTTATTTATCTTTTTTGTTATTTTTTTGCTCTTTTTCATTTTCAGCATATAATGTAAATACATAAAAACAACAAACAGTTGCAAGGCAACTCAAGAGTTACGATGTGTTCTTAAATAATTACAGCCAATTAATGTCAGGTTCCTCGAATGCGGTTCAAAGTGGACGATTAATTCTTCGGCTCATTCATATATTTTCGATCTCCATAAAGAAGCTTCGTCTCCCCTCTTTGCCTGCGTATTCAGAATACGGTATTCTGTCCATTATTATTATTATTATTATTATTATTATTATTATTATTATTATTATTATTATTATTATTATTATTATTATTTCTTTTTGTGCAATGCACTTTCAACCTTTTTATTAAAGTTAAAGTTTTTTCCAGTAATATAATAGGTTCATGACACGATCTGTGCCAAAACGTCGAGCACCACCAACTATTACTCTATCATCATCATCAAGTTATTGTTTGCATTAGTTTATTTTTAGAAGTCATGTTTTTGTTTTAAATTGATATTTTTTTTTATTGTTTTAAGCAATTTAAAAATGTTTAGCGTATGCGTGCAGTCAATTTGTAATATTTTTCTTTGTCTTCTGTTTATGAATTATGTTTATTCTCTTAATTATGTTTTTCCTTTTGGGGTTATCATTTTTTGCCTTGCTTAAATGACAAAATATCAATTGTGAACTTGAACTGGTTTTGAGAATAACGAGATTGAAGAACTCAGATTTTGGTAAAATAATGATAAACCCACCTTCTCGTAATCATGTTATTTCTTATGTGTTCATTTGATCATTGTGTTGTAAACCACAGCAACTCGTAGGTATTTATTCTTAATTTATTAATATATTAAACAATAAAAATTAGTATAAGGCACGAACACTATATACATCAGTGATTTAATTCACTTTTTTAATCAAAATTATTTATGAACTTTTTCCTGCGACTTTCGATACTTTTAGGTTTTAACATTAAAAAAGACTCTCGAAATTGCTCTAATGTTTGATACAAGATTAGAAAAAATAATAAAGAATACATATTTGAAATTTTGAGTCTATCGCTGAATTAATATTGATTGTCGAATACTGTACTGTGGTAATATTTAGTATTTGAGTTCTGTTGTTTAATTTTTCCCTCTGTGAATAATTGCTCTCTTTTATTTGTTTGTTCTACTTTTCATTGTTTTTTGCAAAAGCAGAACATACATATCGTTTTTGAAAGTACCTTGTACAAAATACAAAATCCTTTTTGAAAAATACATATTCGTTGTAAAATTTTGCAAGATGATTTCAGTGTACATCCTTCATTTATATAACTACTGTACCAATTTTCCGTATTATTGATTGAAAAGTATTAGTTGACTAGAACGTACAGAGGGCTTGCGAGGTGAACGACATTCTATTGTATTACTAACACTAGCTGTACTTAGAGTAGTCAGATATGGATTCAAGATTTTGCCAGGATGTATAGTACTAATGATGATGAATGAATTGTATGTAAATAAATTCTAATCTGAATAAATTCATCTTGGTTACAGGTTAAATTCATAATTTGAAGGGGTAGTTTGAATTTGTGTTCACTGTATGATTTAATAAAGAATATAAATTTAATTTATATGATTGTGTTTGAATTTCGAGGGTGAAACAAGTAGAATGAGTTTACTTTTTCCATGATTATTTCATAGTCTTTTAAAAGATTTTAAATTGTGATTTATAATACTTTATACCATTTTCAAGTATGTACATTTTATTCTAAAAAATTTAAAGATTTTATGTTTGAATTCTTGATTGAGTTAGGAAATTGACCCTCCAAAATTCTAACACAAAATTAATAAAGATGAAGTACAAAATATAACGAGATAGTCTGTCTTGAATATAGAACAATTACCTCCATTTATCAAAGACTAAATGGTCCAAAAACAATCTACCTTTCAAAGATTATAGTAATAAAATCACTTTAGCACTTATCATTTACTTCAATTCCACATATATATATATATATATATATATATATATATATATATATATATATATATATATATATATATATGTGTGTGTGTGTGTATGTGTGTGTGTAGATATCAAAATAAACAATTATTGTGAGTTAAACTATTATTTTATATGCATATATATGAATGGGTTAATCTCTTCTATCTTGACTAAATTCATTAATATTATTAACGATCGCACGAAGCGTGAAAATTTCACTAGTTGATACATATTTTTGATAGTATAAGTGTTCAATAGGAATAAGAGATAGTTTAAGTGTCTAACAGGAAAAAATGGCCAAGTTTGAGGGCTACTTATGTATTTGGCCTATTCTTTTTCTCAACTTTAGACACCAACAACCAACAGGCAACATCATGATGACTAACTCCAAGCAACAGCACTTATAAGAAGAAGCTACATGGCTTTTTTGCCTATAGGAAAGGTGAGATAGGAAGCATGAGTTATGGTATTTATTTTTGATAACTGAGGAAATGGAAGATCGTAAAAGTAGACACTCATAAAAAAAATTTAAAAAAACATCATAAAAGACAAAACTGCTATTTTTTTCCACCTCATGACTATAAAACAACACAAGGAAGGAAAAGAAAGGAAAAGGAAAAAATCACAAGAAAGAGGAACAGACGTACGGTAGTCACATGTTTATAGCTATAATCATATTTTTGCCTATTTGGAAAATATGGATAATCAACTGGCTTATTCGAATTTGAGGATGCTATTATTTAATTTCAATTGCATTATATGAGGCCATATAGCATCCTCAAATTCGAATAAGCCATGTTATCAAGGTGCAAATCCCAGAAATTTCACAAGAAAACAATTCATTTGGGAAGTTTACAGAACTATGATCTGGTAAAGTATACATACCGTACGAATTTCACCACCAAGGCCAATTTCCCCAATGAATGCTATGCCCACAGGAAGAGGGAACTCCAAAAAACTGAAAAGGACACAAGGCACATGCTTACAAACATCTACATACTTGACAAGAAATATAAAAATATTTATAAGTAGTATAAATAAATACAGAAATCCACTAGTCTATTTCTCTTTCTCAAGATTGGACATCAAAGCCAGGCACACATCGGTTTGCTTTACTTAAATAGGGGCATTGGTTATCTTCCAAGTCACAAGAAGCAATTCCATGTCATCAAAAAAACTGCATGTTTATTTTTTTAACCTTTTCTTTTCCTTTCCTCTGTCCATTCACTCCATCCTTTGTCTTTTACATAGTTTGGTATTAATGTACAGAAAACATCCATGATAATCAGATATCCATTCCATCGCACTTTATGCGACACTATTTAGCTCAGCATGGAGTTTAAGGTATCTATTTGACTTCTATGCTATACAAGAAGTAAAACAAATAAATACTTTGAAAGTTAGTTAAATGAATTTGAATTTTTAAAGTATGTGAGAGTTGTGTAAAATAATAATATGACTAGGGAGAGAACTACATAAGTGCTGACTTGCGAAGACAGATGGCTAATATATATGAACAATATACCTGCTGCAAATTGACGCTGCTACTGCAAGATCACCAGCAGTCTCTGACAGGCTAACGCCACTGACAACATTGAGAAAAATACCCTATAATCAAATAGAACAGGAATCACATCAAAGATCCAGAGAACGACTCCAATTTTCGGTACCCGTGCTCACTGTGGGGGTTCAGACTCCGGAGGGGCTCCTACAGCCCAAGCACAATATCACTGCGGCGTGCAGTCCGATCCAACATATATACTGCTGCGGCGTGCAGCCCGATCCACTACCAGTCAGCTAATATGCAAATACAGCCTCGCAGGCTCAAAAGTAGTTTAAAAACCTTTTTATCATTTTTCAGTTGGAAAACAGTAATACCAAGTTCCAGAGATTGGAAATAGCATGATAACAGAAATAGCTACGGACTGGTAGTAACTAACATGTCAATATGATAAGACAATGATAACGATCCTCGCGGGATCCAATAACCTGGCTCACGGCCCACAAGTATACTCGACCACCCAAGAAGGGGGTTCCTCGGCTCAAGAGTGGCCAATATCACAATATAGAGTATGCAACCATCCAAGAAGGAGGTTCGACGGCTCAAGAATAGCCAATATCATAACACAGTGCCAACAAGTCGGACTAAGCCATAGTCCCCAATCACAATCGACCCCGCACTCACATGCGAGTACGTGTCTCGCCGCTATACAGCGTCACAAAGTGGTATACCGGGGTTTCGAACCCGCTGGTCATCACCCACATCTATTACTCACCTCAATACGGCGCGACGACTACTCCGCAATGCCCTTGCCACGAGAATCAAGCTCCGCACGCGTAGAATCTGATCAAATACAGTAGAAATACAACAAATTAGGCCAATGGGACGACACCCAATCAATACAACTCAATTTACACCAAAATTCCCAAAGTTGTCAAAACCCGACTTTCGGTACGCTTGTCGAAAAATTACAAAAGTCACATATTCGGAATCCTCATCACGATACGAGTCTAGGCATATAAAATTTACCAAAATCGGACTCCATTTGCCCACTCAAATCGGTGTTTTTCTTCAATTTAAGCCTAGAGCTCAAACCCACCTTTAATCTTCCATTTATAGAAATTTAACCAATGATTTCATGTTAAAATGATGTAATTAAGCCACAAAACTTACCTCCAACGAAACCCCGATGATTTCCCAGCAATCTCCCGTCAATTTCTTCTCTTGGAACTCAAAAATGGAGGTTTTGGGTATTAAACCCGTGACTGGCCAGTTCTGGTTTTTAATTTCACTGCCAAGCACTTTAACCCTA
This sequence comes from Nicotiana noctiflora, assembly GCA_032618575.1. Lineage (NCBI taxonomy): Eukaryota > Viridiplantae > Streptophyta > Magnoliopsida > Solanales > Solanaceae > Nicotiana > Nicotiana noctiflora. Next base: position 94,068 of record JASVEL010011128.1, read on the forward strand.
CGCGTTCGCGATGTACCTCACGCGAACGCGATGCCTTGATCCTTTCCTTCATCGCGAATGCGACATGATGTCACGCGTCCGCGAAGGCCAACTCCCCAACTCCGAATTTTTACTCTATGCGTTCGCATCCCATTCTACGCGAACGCGTGGCTTCTCTTCTTCCTCTTACGCGAACGCGTGCCTACCCCACACGAACGCGATGATCAAAACCTTCCTCTTACGCGATCGCATCTCCCAGCAACGCGAACGCGATGCCCATTTTCCTCAGCCTTCGCGAACGCGGGCCTAGCCCTTGCGAACGCGAAGGCTTAATTTCTGCCCAGTGATCTGCAATTTTACAGCAAATTTTCAGTTTCCAAAATGCCGGATGATGGTCCGGATTCACCCCGAGGCCCCCGGGACCCCAACGAAAACCACAAACATACCCCAAAACACGATACGAACTTGTTCCAATCATAAAAACACCATCCTAAACATCAAAATCACCAATTACCCACGGATTCAAGCCTAAATTTCTTAAAACTTTTCGAATTGCACATTCCATCAAAAACCCGACCAAACGACGTCCGAATGACCTGAAATTTTGCAGGCACATCCAAAATCACCTAACGAAGCTACTGCAACTATCAGAATTCTATTTCGACCCCCGGATCAAAATCTCACCTACCGTTCGAATTTTGCCAAAATTCAACCTTAGCCAATTCAAGCCTATTTCTACACCGGGCCTCCAAATTCAATTCCGATTGCTCCCCTAAGTCACAAATCACCTCCCGGAACTAACTGAATCATCAGAATCCGATTCCGAGCCCTCTAACCAAATAGTCAACTCCGGGTTGACTTTCCTTATTCAAGTTTCCTTCAAAAAGGCTATATGCCTCATTTTCAATCCAATTCACTCCTAACTCACCCGATAGACTTTAACACTGATATAAAAGCATAAAACATATAATTTCAACATAACGGGGTGGTAATTCCCGTGACGACGGGCCGGGTCGTCACATTCTCCCCAACTTAAACAAACGCTCGTCCTCGAGCGTACCGGAGTGGTACTAGAAGCAACTCAATAGCTGAATGACCTTACCAAGCATATATTCGAGCGATCACATGTCACCCTATCTCTCATAAGCCTGAAACACCATATAGCTGAAATCTCACAGACCATCTGAACCTTAAACCACATTGCACTTTCCGAAATTATATACCAATTGCTAATCTCATGCATATACTCAGGATACACTAGAATCCACTGCAATAACCCACACTCACCACTCCGGGTGAGATCATATGATGTATCAAACAACCCAATCACTCGAGACAATAGTCTCTAATCACAATAATTTCTCACGATAACCAAATACCAACTAAAAAACCTTTTTCATTAGATAGAGTCTTTTTCCAACACCTTCATATCATGCCCACGGCAACCGAACACGCGATATATCGAACCCATCTCTCGGGTCAACCATTCATGAATCCATTTCACTTTTAACCGATACCACAATAGGTTTCGGAGTCAAGCCTCGGTATTACCTTTCTAACCCACTGAAATCACATATGCTCGCTCTCCATAATGACTCAAATGATCATTTCGATTATAACACACGCACTAGTGATATGTCACATCAACACCGGCCTAAGCCCCGACGAGCACAACACAGGCTCCAATAGAGACATCCGAACATACTCAAATCATGACAACTGTCTTCAACAAGAGAGCTGTAATTCAATTCCTTTGGGCCATCATAACATAGAACTGAGATCGCGTCTTGCATTATAGAAATAGAGTACATGACTCCTCCTCGAGAGGTCATAACATCACGTGGCCTTGCCACAATTCATGATTCTATCCAAACACCATTACTCATGAAGCACCTCAAGTTACCAAGCTCAAAAAGGTCAGCCACGCACAGATCTAGGTCTGAACCCAAGCAATCAACCTCACCCACGGTGAAACAATTAATGTATGCTATCACATCCTGAAAGAACACAACCGATGTGCCATTCGCCAAGCGATACTCAATACAGACTCTTCCTCAGAAGCCAGGAGGTATTGTATACCAGGTAACATATAACTAACTATATTTTCACAATATTCTGTTGTGGCGTGCAACCCGCTCCAATGACATACCCGTGGCGGCGTGCCACCCGATCTAGATACCATACCTGTGGCGGCGTGCCACCCGATCCAAATAACAGTACCTGTGGCGGCGCGCCACCCGATCCATATAGAACCCTCGCCAAAGAAATGCGCGTCGAGTCAAGTTGCTCATTATGGTAAACATATATAGCCTCAAGTTCGGCCACAAGAAACGTATCCGACAAAGTTACTCAATACCGGAACCAAATCAACGATAGAAACCTCTGCACTGATATCCGCCATGAAGGCCCAACCGACAAAGCAATACCCACCAGCCGTCCGCTGGTCCTGAGGTACAACTACCCCGCTGGAGCATACTCTGATGCACTCTGCTACACAATTTATGCCATTCCATCATAGTCTATATCACATTAGTCTAGACAACCCTGGCCCAATGATGACCAGTCAGCAATCAAGTATCATAATCCAAATTCGTCATATCAAGTTGAGAGAGAAAGCCACTAGAGCTTCTGATTTTCGATAATCACAAAACGGTGTCGATACACATGATATACAACCATTGCATAGGCGGACTAACGAGAACTTCAAGTCTCCTACACATATATAACACATGGATCGCTATACCTGGTTCCACACTCCACCGTACGAATACATAACGCACATCAAGCGTCCATTCATACCACGAAAGCCATTCGGAAATTTTCTTTTGCCATTTACAACTCAATCATCAATGTCAATCTAACAAGAGGATACCACCACACCACTAAATATTATCAGTTTATATTACCTGGCCCTTTTTGGACCATATTCCCTGCCGAATTACGAGAATAGTAGTACCATTTTCTTAAATCATCAGAAAGATCGATTCTTAATTCACCTGCAGCTGTCCGCGCTGCTCAATAATTTTATGGGCTTACCATATATTATGAACTGATCTCAAAACCTAGAATATACCATTATCAACTCTCCATAACACATCGTATATACCATATCACACTAAGATAACATGGAAATTGATATCCCTTTCCTCCGCCTCAACATCGGCGCACTCAACTAGTCAAGGACTTTCATGATCCCATATAGAGAAAACTCATTGCACATTCCAGACCTTACACGCCAACAGGAAAAATACACTCATTTTCAAACCATGGTAGAACACATCATAAACTCTTTCTCCCAATTACATTGCATAAGTTAAACTGTCAGGACTGAGTCCTTATACCCATATCGAGTTACACAACTGCCAGCACTCAAGAGCTTTGCTGCAATGTCTGCAAGACTCATTACTTCAACCACCTACTAGGAATCAATCGTATCCCTTTTTATACCATTCCGGTTTATTAACAAGTTGTTCCATTTACCAAGTTTCCTTTCTGATTCATCTCTAATTTCATATCAGTCTTTACTGTAGTACCATAATACATCAACTCATGTTACCACACGAGACTCGTACATAAGACCACACGGTCTAAGACCCACAGGCCACTGAATACTCTCTCAATATTTCCAGAAGGATCACATCCTACAATACTTTATTTTGAAGAACCTCTTGCGATTTGAATTCGTTATCATTACCTTCCAATACGGATTACATAGAGTCCCATCATTCACATAATATAACACAAGTCTTGATCCCTTCTAACGAAAACACCATCTTTATCCACATACATAATCTTAAGACACCTTACCGTTACAAGCAAAATCTGGAACACCACAGGACTATTCTCGGGTGTCATTTACCCTTATTCAGCTGTAATTCAACTGTCTTATGGAATAGAACCACTCGTGCCTTGCTAGAACTCTGACACCGCAAAACATGATTACATACAGATACAATTAGCTATCTTTCTTTTCTATACACCGAACATTCTTTACCAACATAAGTTCACAATATCCTAGTATTTCTTCACATCTACGTAGCACCATAACCCTTATCGAAATTTCCCAACATACCTAGAGACAGAGCCAACACAGCACACAACAGTGCAATTAGTTAATCAATAACAACCTCCCCAACTTAGCTCGGAGCCATACATCAAAGCACTTTTAGCCACTCATAGCCTTCTTACTCAAATGATGCAACAAAGTTCTAGTTAGATTAAACTCAAGTCCTTTACAAGCTTCGGCGGAAGTTCGAATCATCAGAAATATTAATTCTTTTCCAATTCTTGCATTCAATCACACATAACAGTTACGCCTACTCTTTAGGTGACAAAAATCTTTTCTAAGTCCCAAATTTTCCAAAAATTTCGGCAGAGTTCCCTTTGTAAATTGGCCTATCCACCTGCCAGAGAATCACCAAACCATTCTAACAATACATCCACAACTCAACAAGATATAACAATGTATTTCAACAACATTAAATCTCAATACTATACGAATCATACTATCACAATTTTATACTTGAACCTGCGCTGTACCTGCTCGAATCATAACATATGTCAAATACCTTTCACCGCAATACCCATAGCACAACCAATTCAATTTTCTTGAGTCTAAACTCATACTACCATACATAGTGCACTTTACATTTCCGCTAAGAGGCAATGAACATATTTCTCACGCCCATAGCTAGGGCTACATATCAAATCACAATAAGAACTGAATACCTTACAGCTCTCCCATTATCAAACTGCCATTTGCACAATAAGGATCAGTACCGATCGTATGAACTTCATAATACCGACTCGCAAAATTAATACCTTGGTGCTCAAGCCATAGACAAGGATCCGGCCTCAAGTCCTCCCGACTGGCCCAACATGAACTCATGGAGATTATATCTCGCCCCTCGATCGGGGAATTGCAAGCCATAAGTCAATTATATTACTGAGCGCTCGACGCGTACACATACGTGCGGAAGGAATTTCAAAATTATATCTCAAGCTGAATCAAGTGCGCACGATAAGAATTCCAAGAAATGTGAAGTGTTTCCTAAAGATTCGCAGCCTCCCGAGGATAAGTACAGGCGTCCCCGTACCGATCCACAAGACTCTACTAACCGGCTCAAGACTCATGAGGCCTAGTAAACCTAGGCTCTGATACCAACTTGTCACGATCCCAAATCTGGTCGTGATGCGCCCAGCACATTGCTAGGCCAGCCTGACTAATCAATTACAATAACGGAGCTAGGAGCTCGATTTATCCCAATTAAACATATCAAAACATGAAACAACAGTGATATATATATCGAAAACGGGAACCAAGTCCCAACACATACCAACTCCCATAGACCGAAGGGTCGAGAGTCATGAGCCTCTAATGAACATAAGTGTATAATGGCTTACAAGATACCAAGTGCAGAAACAAATGTCAATACAGAATCAAAAGACAGTAGGAAGGAATATCGGGTCCTGCGGACTCTGCAGCTACCTCGAATATCTTACAGATGTCGCCTCGAACAGTTACCAGATCACTGCTGAGAGGTACCTAGATATGCACACAAGGTGCAGGGAGTAATATGAGTACTGCCAGACTCAGTGGTAATAAACAGGGGTAAGACAGCGCATATAAGAAATCCGCAATAAAGCACTATGTAAAGTTGTAATCAAATACCCTGTCACATAATCAATATCAACTGTACATGTACCAACAAGTACCAGCAAAATAGTATAACAGCTAGCAGATGTAGCTAAATGCAATGCAATGTATGATATGACCGCTACGGCGCGTAGCCCGATCCAATTTGGGTACCCGTGCTCACTGTGGGGGTTCAGACTCCGGAGGGGCTCCTACAGCCCAAGCACAATATCACTGCGGCGTGCAGTCCGATCCAACATATATACTGCTGCGGCGCGCAGCCCGATCCACTACCAGTCGGCTAATATGCAAATACAGCCTCGCAGGCTCAAAAGTAGTTTTGAAAACCTTTTTATCATTTTTCAGTTGGAAAACAGTAATACCAAGTTCCAGAGATTGGAAATAGCATGATAACAGAAATAACTACGGACTGGTAGTAACTAACATGTCAATATGATAAGACAATGATAACGATCCTCGCGGGATCCAATAACTGGCTCACGGCCCACAAGTATACTCGACCACCCAAGAAGGGGGTTCCTCGGCTCAAGAGTGGCCAATATCACAATATATAGTATGCAACCATCCAAGAAGGAGGTTCGACGGCTCAAGAATAGCCAATATCATAACACAGTGCCAACAAGTCGGACTAAGCCATAGTCCCCAATCACAATCGACCCCGCACTCACATGCGAGTACGTGTCTCGCCGCTATACAGCATCACAAAGTGGTATACCGGGGTTTCGAACCCGCTGGTCATCACCCACATCTATTACTCACCTCAATACGGCGCGACGACTACTCCGCAATGCCCTTGCCACGAGAATCAAGCTCCGCACGCGTAGAATCCGATCAAATACAGTAGAAATACAACAAATTAGGCCAATGGGACGACACCCAATCAATACAACTCAATTTACACCAAAATTCCCAAAGTTGTCAAAACCCGACTTTCGGTACGCTTGTCGAAAAATTACAAAAGTCACATATTCGGAATCCTCATCACGATACGAGTCTAGGCATATAAAATTTTCACTAAAATCGGACTCCATTTGCCCACTCAAATCAGTATTTTTCTTCAATTTAGGCCTAGGGCTCAAACCCACCTTTAATCTTCCATTTACAGGGATTTAACCAAGGATTTCATGTTAAAATGATGTAATTAAGCCACAAAACTTACCTCCAATGAAACCCCGATGATTTCCCAACAATCTCCCGTCAATTTCTTCTCTTGGAACTCAAAAATGGAGGTTTTGGGTATTAAACCCGTGACTGGCCAGTTCTGGTTTTTAATTTCACTGCCAAGCACTTTAACCCTACGCGTTCGCGATGTACCTCACGCGAACGCGATGCCTTGATCCTTTCCTTCATCGCGAACGCGACATGATGTCACGCGTCCGCGAAGGACCATTCTCCCCAGCCACGGATTTTTCCTCTACGCGTTCGCGTCCCATTCCACGCGAACGCGTGGCTTCTCTTTTTCCTCTTACGCGAACGCGAGCCTACCCCACGCGAACGCGATGATCAAAACTTTCCTCTTACGCGATCGCGTCCCCCAGCAACGCGAACGCGATGACCATTTTCCCTCAGCCTACGCGATCGCGGGCCTAGCCCTCGCGAACGCGAAGGCTTAACTGGTGCCCAGTGATCTGCAGATTTCAGCAGACCTTTTTCTTGTTTCAAAGTGTCGGATAATGGTCCGGATTCACCCCGAGGCCCCCGGGACCCCAACGAAAACCACAAACATACCCCAAAACACGATACGAACTTGTTCCAATCATAAAAACACCATCCTAAACATCAAAATCACCAATTACCCACGGATTCAAGCCTAAATTTCTTAAAACTTTCCGAATTGCACATTCCATCAAAAACCCGACCAAACGACGTCCGAATGACCTGAAATTTTGCAGGCACATCCAAAATCACCTAACGGAGCTACCGCAACTGTCGGAATTCTATTCCGACCCCCGGATCAAAATCTCACCTACCGTTCGGATTTCGCCAAAATTCAACCTTAGCCAATTCAAGCCTATTTCTACACCGGACCTCCAAATTCAATTCCGATTGTTCCCCTAAGTCACAAATCACCTCCCGAAACTAACCGAATCATCCGAATCCGATTCCGAGCCCTCTAACCAAATAGTCAACTCCGGGTTGACTTTCCTTATTCAAGTTTCCTTCACAAAGGCTATATGCCTCATTTTCAATCCAATTCACTCCTAACTCACCCGATAGACTTTTTCTCAAGATTGGACATCAAAGCCAGGCACACATCGGTTTGCTTTACTTAAATAGGGGCATTGGTTATCTTCCAAGTCACAAGAAGCAATTCCATGTCATCAAAAAAACTGCATGTTTATTTTTTTAACCTTTTCTTTTCCTTTCCTCTGTCCATTCACTCCATCCTTTGTCTTTTACATAGTTTGGTATTAATGTACAGAAAACATCCATGATAATCAGATGTCCATTCCATCGCACTTTATGCGACACTATTTAGCTCAGCATGGAGTTTAAGGTGTCTATTTGACTTCTATGTTATACAAGAAGTAAAACAAATAAATACTTTGAAAATTAGTAACAGGAAAAATCACCATATCAAAATCTTAAGCTTGATTAATTAAATGAATTTGAATTTTTAAAGTATGTGAGAGTTGTGTAAAATAATAATATGACTAGGGAGAGAACTACATAAGTGCTGACCTGCGAAGACAGATGGCTAATATATATGAACAATATACCTGCTGCAAATTGACGCTGCTACTGCAAGATCACCAGCAGTCTCTGACAGGCTAACGCCACTGACAACATTGAGAAAAATACCCTATAATCAAATAGAATAGGAATCACATCAAAGATCTAGAGAATATGTCAAATTATAAAAGAAAACACAAAGTATACACAGACAAACGAATTATATAAAAAGGAAGATCAAATTTAAAAAATAAGGTAAGATATCCTGAGAAGAACCACATCAAAGATCTAGAGAATATGTCAAATTATAAAAGAAAACACAAAGTATACATTGACAAACCAAATATATAAAAAGGAAGATCAACTTTAAAAAATAAGGTAAGATATCCTGAGGAGAAGCCATAAAAGGAAGAAAAGTATGTGGAATGTTCATTAGAATCATTACATTCTCTTGTAGCTTGAGACCAGCTTGCTTTATAAGAACCTGTATACAGTAGCAAAGAAACCAGTTAGTTTGCAACCTTCAGCATATCTGATCCAAAGAAAACTGTAGCCAATGCATCTGAGTTATTATAAGTTTTAGGAAAAGGACATATCAATGATTTCAAGAATTTAAACTAGTTTCTGTACAGCAGTAGGGAAACCAGTTTATTCGCAATCTTCAGCACATCTGATCCCAAACAACATAGCCCATGGCATCTCAATTTTACTCAGTTCCCGGGGGGGTGATAGATACCAACAATTTTCAAGAATTGGCATGTGAACCACAAGTTTCAGCAGTAGATCGAAAACAACTTCATCCCTATTAGTAGAACCTAAACAATTTTCCTACGAGCTCAAGTAAACGTTGGAGTAGTAAGACTCACTGAAATTATCATCTCTGCTCTGCCAGCTTGAACACCATTTACTTGTCTTGAGACAGATGAACCAGCGACACATAATGCCTACATGGATACAGAAATTTATTCAAATGATAAAATATTTGAGAAAATATTATATTAGAAAAGCAGATTCATGAGGAAGTAGCTAGGGAGATATTTAGGTTGCTAAAAACAATAAAACTGACTTTACGGACGGCCTTTTGCCCCTCATTAATTATCTCCCTTAGAGGTGAGTTGGAAGAGAGAGTGTTTACATTTTTTGAAAGAGCGTGACTGGCAAAAAAAGAAGCTAAACTGAATTAACTTTCAGAAATATCATTTTTAATTAAATTTAAGTTTTCTTAATCTTTCCATTTTATTTTTTTGTTCTTTTTTCTTCTCTTCTCTTTCACTTTCTTCATTTTCTTCTTCTCTACAATTAAAATGACCTGATTTATGAACCAACAAGCCAACAACAAAAATCATCTCCATCGTAGACCACCAGCTCTTCAGTCGCAGCAACGGCCGGATCTCCTCCTCACGTTGCCGCGCGCACACCACTTAAACTCGCCGGAAACGAGAGAGCAGCTGCTGCTCAGAAATGCAGATACGCAGGTGAAAAGATCTGGTAAAAATAAAGAACGGAGGAAACCATGAAAGCAAAAACAAAGGTCTTCTTCTTCTAACGTTTCAGATTTGTAAACATGGAGTTTGATCGAGTTCGAGGTGCTGTCCGTAGTGGGTTCGTGATCCCGTTTTGAGTTTGATTGTTGTTTCGAGTTTTGGTTGTAGCTTGCTCCATTTCTGTGCGTGTATATGCTGAAAATCTCATTAAATGAAAGTTCGATTCGATTTGAATTCTGTCCGTTTAAAGCAATTGGGTTTAGCGGAAGAAAATTTTGCTAAAACACTGTCAGCAAATAAAATTCAGATAAAATAGTCTCACATAAAACTATTTACGAAGATTAAAATTTAAGATATAGAAAGACAAAATCAAGTGGGTCTTGATTTGAGATTTGACCATGGATGAATGTCAGAAGATATGTGGGATGCCCGGGCAGGTGGGTAACTAATTTGACATTCAAGTTTAATAATTTTAATATCTTTATGTAATAAATTATATTAGAAAAAAAGAAAGTCAAAGAAATAATTTTTTCATGGGCAACCTGACCTTTGATGTTTTATGGCAGAATATGGATATTGGTGGGTACTATAGAAAATGGAGGAAGGTGATGGAAGATAAATTGGAAATTTTTTATTTAAAAGAAAAAAAAGAAAACAATTTTTTTTAGATGGCATTTTTGTGGCAGGGACGTGTGTTACACTTTCTAGTACAAAAGTGGTTCTTAAATTTTAGGGATATAATTAATATACTTTGATCGAAAATGAGGGGATAAAAGGTCGCCCCTAAAATTTAGGTGTGTAAATGACTCTTTAGAACAAATTGAATGGGGTCTTTATGAAAATATTATATTAGAAAAGCAGATTCATGAGGAAGTAGCTAGGGAGATATTTAGGTTGCTAAAAACAATAAAACTGCCTAAATCACAAAGCTCTCTTCCTTCCCCTCTCATCAGTACACCTTGCAGTTGTCATAGCTTTTGGCAAGAGAAAATTTGAAAAATGTAGAAAAAGCTTGCACGTGGGATTATCACTGCACCATCTTTGTTTCCAAGACCCGATTCTAGCTCCATTTGCCCACCTGACTCTGATGTTTGTCATAGAAATCATCCCATATCTCCGTTATACCCCTCCATAGGTCTTACCCCACAAAACATGGTAATTTAATCAGTCCTTCACTCCCCCTTCTTGGTTTTCATACTTCTCAATAATGAAACTTCTCCATAATACTTGGTTCCACTTGAGCATAAACTAATAAACTTCAGAATGCCCAAAACAAATTATCGCATAAACACATACCTGAATTTCAATAAGAAAGGCTCGAGATCCATCCATAATTACAGTAACAGCTAGTCCAGCCAGAAACTCAGAATCCGACTGCTGTTCACTTAGAAACATTTCACTTGGGTTTGAAACAGCATGCAAGCCTGATTGCGACATTTCAAACACTCCAAGCTGCAAGCAAAAGACACTAGATTATAGCCGATTGGGCCAATTTGCAACCTAACAAACATGTCAGAGCACACGAAACAAAAAAATACATAAATCAGAAAAAGATTTAGGAAATCATTAGGGATTGTCCAAAATTTTCAGTATGATGTTCCACAGATAATCAGAACTATTAAATACTTTCCTGAGATGAGAATCCACAAAGAAAGTAGCATAATCCAGACTAAAAGGGTTTGAGAAATCCTGTGGCGACTTTATCCTAGTAATCACGTCTACATTTTGCCTTTCATATTGACTTTTGGCAGATCTTTAACCAACATCAGAAAGGACTGTGAGAAAGCACGGAAGAAGAATATATTATTGATGTATTAACAATGATACAATGAGCCCTATTTATAATACATATTCTACTCCTACTACGTATCAAACTAGGACATATTATAAACCTATTATACATGGGATTAGGACATCTAACACTCCCCCTCAAGCTGGTGCATATAAATCATATGTACCGAGTTTGTTACATATGTAGTTAATACGAGGACCAGTGAGGGACTTGGTGAAAATATCTGCAAGCTGATCATTCGACTTCACAAACTTTGTAGCAATATCTCCTGAGAGTATCTTTTCTCTAACAAAGTGACTGTCAATCTCAATATGTTTAGTTCTCTCATGGAACACTGGATTTAACACAATATGAAGAGCATCTTGATTATCACAAACAAGTCCCATCTGACTAATCTCACCAAATTTCAATTCCTTGAGCAATTGTTTGATCCAAATTAACTCACATGTCGCCATAGCCATCGCTCGATATTCTGCTTCTGCACTAGATCGAGCAACCACATTCTGTTTCTTGCTCTTCCAGGAGACCAAATTTCCTCCTACCAAGACACAATACCCAGACGTAGAACGTCTATCAGAAGGTGATCATGCCCAATCAGCATCTGAGTATCCAACAATCTGCTCATGACCTCTATCCTCAAACAATAAACCTCTGTCCGGAGCTGATTTTATATACCGAAGAATGCGAACAACTGCATCCCAATGACTATCACACGGAGAATTCATAAACTGTCTTACAACACTCACAGGATAAGAAATATCGGGTCTAGTCGCTGTGAGATAATTTAATTTACCAATCAGCCGCCTATAGCTTACAGGATCACTAAGCGGCTCCCCCTGTCCTGGCAGAAGTTTAGAATTTAGATCCATCGGAGTATCAACGGGTCTGCAACCTATCATCCATGTCTCCTCAAGAATGTCTAAAGCATATTTCCTTTGAGAAATAACAATACCCGAGCTAGATTGAGCAGCCTCAATACCAAGAAAATACTTTAGTTTGCCCAGATCCTTAGTCTGAAAGTGTTGCAAGAGATGTTGCTTTAATTTTGTAATACCATCCCGGTCATTGCCGGTAATAACAATGTCATCAACATAGACCACTAGATAAATAGAGAGACTCGAAGTAGAATGCCGATAGAATACATAGCGATCAACTTCACTCCGAATCATGCCAAAATTCCTGGATAACTGTGCTGAACTTACCAAACAATGCTCGAGGAGACTGCTTTAGACCATAAAATGACCGGCACAAGCGACATACAAGGCCACGAGACTCCCCCTGAGCAACAAACCCAGGTGGTTGCTCCATATAAACTTCATCCTCAAGGTCACCGTGTAAAAAGCATTCTTAATGTCCAGCTGATAGAGGGGCCAATGGCGAACAACAGCCATGGATAGAAAAAGGCGGACTGATGCTATCTTAGCCATAGGAGAGAAGGTATCACTGTAATCAAGCCCAAATATTTGAGTATATCCTTTGGCAACAAGACGAGCCTTTAGACGATCAACCTTACCATCAGGACCAACCTTGACTGCATACATCCAACGACAACCAACAGTAGATTTACCTGAAGGAAGAGGAACGAGCTCCCAAGTACCACTCGTATGTAAAGCAGACATCTCGTCAATCATAGCCTGTCGCCATCTTGGATGAGACAATGCTTCACCTGTTGACTTAGGGATGGAAACAGAGGACAAAGAAGATAGAAATGCATAATAGGGTGATGACAAACGATGATAGCTCAAACCGATATAATGGGGATTAGGATTAAGGGTGGTCCGTATACCTTTCCGAAGTGCAATCGGCTGATTAAGAGGAGACAAGTCCGCAGTATTGGCAGGGTCAGGTGCAGGACGTGAATCAGCTGGGCCTGATGCTGAGCGCGGACGACGATGATATGTCAAAAGTGGTGTTCCTGTGGCAGGGAGTCTAGGAGGAACCACACAAGACTCCTCAACGGCCGGAATGGATAAGACTTCTATAGTGGAAGGTGAAGGAGGAGCTATAGGAGACTCGGGTAAGGCTTCTGTGGCGGAAGTAGAAGGAGGAGCTATAGTAGGCTCCTTAAAGGTCGGTATAGGTAAGACCGCAGATATATTAAGGGGGTCAGAATGGTCAGAAGAGGTAAAGAAAGGTTTAGACTCAAAAAATGTGACGTCCGAGGACATAAAGTACCTACGAAGATCAAGTGAGTAACAACGATATCCCTTCTGAACACGAGAATAACCAAGGAAGACACACTTGAGAGCACGAGGAGCTAACTTATCTTTTCCAGGGGCTAAGTTATGAACGAAACAAGTGCTTCCAAAAACACGAGGGGAACAGAGTATATGGGTGTTTGGGGAAACAATACTGCATACGGTATCTGATTCTGGATGGGAGAGGAAGGCATTCGATTAACTAAATAACAAGCTGTGAGAACTGCATCGCCCCAAAAACGCAGCGGAACATGAGATTCAATGAGAAGTGTGCGAGCCGTCTCAATGATGTGCTTATTCTTTCTCTCCGCAACCCCATTTTGCTGAGGGGTATACGGACAAGAGGTCCGATGAATAATTCCTTGAGAAGTCATAAATTGCTGAAATTGAGTGGATAAATATTCTAAGGCATTATCACTGCGAAAAGTGCGAATAGAGACACCAAATTGATTTTTAATTTCAGCACAAAAATTCTGGAATATAGAAAACAACTCAGAACGATCTTTCATTAAGAAAATCCAAGTACATCGTGAATGATCATCAATGAAACTAACAAAATAACGAAATCCTAAGGTTGAACTGACTCTACTAGGACCCCATATATCAGAATGAACTAAAGAAAAAATAGACTCTGCGTGACTCTCAATACTACGAGGATAGGAGGCTCGAGTATGTTTCCCGAGCTGACATGACTCACACTCTAATGTGGATAAACTAGACAAACTAGGCACCATCTTCTGAAGCTTGGATAAGCTTGGATGTCCTAAACGTCTGTGAATTAGGTCCGGAGGATATGTAACTAGACATGCCTTGGATGATTTTAGGGAGTTAAGGTAGTAAAGCCCTTCTGATTCAAGTCCTGTTCCAATCGTCTGCCCTGTACTACGGTCCTGCATAATAAAAGAATCATCAATAAAATATATACCACAGTGAAGGGCACGAGTCAAAAGACTAACATATGCAAGATTAAAAGGACAGTCAGGGACATAAAGAACGGAATCAAGAGTGAGAGAGGGTAGGGGATTCGCTTGTCCAACTCCTTTTGCTTTGGTTTAAGACCCATTGGCTAAAGTAACAGAGGGAAGAGACTGTGAATATGCAATATTTGACAAAAGTGATTTATTACCAGAGATATGATCAGAAGCGGCCGAGTCCACAACCCATTGTTCAGAAGGACTAGACTGGGAAACACAAGCAAAGGAATTACCAGCAACAGAAGTATTAGTCTGAGCAACAGAAGCTACTTGTGGAGATGTCTGCTTACTTGCTCGATATCGAAGGAACTCATTATACTCCCCTTCAGATAAAGAAAATCCCTGGTTACCTGTAGTCTCAGTCTGAGCAACATAAGCATTTTTGGGTGGGCGGCCATGTAGAGAATAGCATACATCACGAGTGTGTCCAAGTTTATGACAATAAGAGCACTTGGGTCTAGATCTTCCAAAACGACCTCCTCTTCGTCTATTCTCCATAGTATGAGATGCCCGATTGTCCACTGATTGGGATACGAGGACAGATGAGTCAAGTGTCTACGGTGAGCTTACTGAAGAACTTCTAAAGATACTTGCTAATCACACTTGAGGGAGAATGATAGAGGGAGAATGATAGAGAAAGAGTGATAAAAATTGTATTATTAAATAATAACACATGCCCCCATACAACAAGGAGGCCTCCTTTTATATAGAGGTGAGCTTCTTGTGAGCACGTGATTTTTGCCCTACATGTGAATTACTAGTATAGAATAATATAGTTTTTGTGTTGTGTGTGATTTTTGTGGATTTTGTGTTATATTTATTTTATTGTTTGTATTTATCTGAGCGTGTTTATTTGTTTAAAATTAATAAATAAATAAAAATACAAAAAAATAGGTCACATTTGCATTTAGGATTCATTGAAAAGTAATCAAGTTTATTTTACAAAAAAATATAGAAAATTACAAAAAAATATGGATTTTGCATTTTTAGTGTTTTAATATCAAAATTGTGTGATTTATTTTTTTAATTGATATTTAATTGTGTATGTTAATTATTAGTAAAATTTAATTAGTATTTCTTATAAGTTAATTTGATTTTTTGTAATATAATTTAAAAGTTTAGTTTTAAATGAGGAAATAAAGAGAAAATTAATAAGAGATGGAAATATGGAACAATTCGGATTTGGGCCAAATTTCTAAATCAAAAAACCAGGCCCAAAACGTCCCAGCAGCCCAGTCCGTCTCCAACACCAACCAAACGACGCCGTTTAAGACTTCTCCATCCCAGCCGTTGATCTTCGTTGATCAGACGGTCTCAAATCTCCCTCACAACCCGACCCATTCAACCCTGGACCAACCCGTTCCCTCACTAAACCAAAACGCCCCCGTTTTTATTAAGGGATTGATCTTGGCCGTTGGATTCTTATCATCCAACGGCCGAAATTAATTGCTTCGATTTAATATACCAAAGGCAGCCCCCAAAACCCTTTACCCAATTTCATTCCTAATCGTCTCTTTCAGGACCAAGCAACGGGTGAACCCTAGCCGCCGCCCACTTTTTCTATTGCCTGAAACCCGGCGGCAACAACGTCGTCGGTCACCAAACTTACATCCCTGAACCACCCAATCCCCCTCAGTCCAAATCCACCTTTAGATTTCTTCAAATCCTCACAGAGCCTTTCAAACATTAGATCAAAGAAATCGACCCCAAACATTGGGTCATCTGTTTAACCCCAAATCAACACCATTGAACCAACAGGCTACCCTAACCCCAAATCCCATATTAGTTTTGCTCGAATCATAGCAGAGTTCGTCGAATTTCAATTCGATTGAACGAGCCCTAGAAGAACACAAAGAATTTGAGGTCGCAATCGACTTTAGTCAGGTGTTCTTAATCAAGAACACTTGGTTAAAGTCCGTTTGGACCTCAAAAGTTTGAGTCAAATTTTCAGCAGGACGAGTTAAGATTTAGCTTAAAAATTTGAGGTATTTCTCCCCTTTCCCTTATTTTTATCTCTTTTCGGACTGTTAGTTGGCTAAATGTCATTAGAATTCGTCATTGTGGTTAATCATTCTCCCCCTTCTCTGTCAATTGAAATATGGTTTAAAGGGGTTTCATTGATTAATGTACATCAATCATAGTTTTTGGTAAATTAATCGTTTGTTACTTTGGTTGGATCCATTCTCGTATGACTCGTCGAGTCTAAATACCAATGCAAGTTTCAATCAGTTTCGAATATCCTGTCAAGTTCTCTATTCTTTTGATCTAACCTGAGTTTAAACTTAAGTCTATGTGAATTGGATTGTTTTGTTATTTGCTGTTACTTGAATCCCTATCCGTTTGTTAGTCAGTTTATTGATTAATAAAACTGCTGAATGAAAAGTACTGATACTAAGTGAACAATTAAACAATCAATATTGATAGTAAGGGACTAACAACCTCTTTGAATTAACAAAAGAAAAGAGGAAATTGCTGGTGTGGCTTAATGCTTTTATTAGCTGTAAAGTCAGAACACATGGGGGATGGTTAAAAGGTTTAAGAAGTAACATGGGCTAGGGAATAAACAGGCTAGAAGGTGAGTTGTTGAATTGAATAGAAGGTTCTGTTTTGGTTATAAAAGAGAAAAGAAAAACAGAATTGTAAGAAGACACTGGACACACAGAAAAGGGGAGAAACTTAGGAGGATAGAGAAGGAGAGACAATTCTGAAAAACAGAGGAGAGACAGAGATAGGGGACAGAAATAAGAAAAGGGGACAATAAAAGGGGAGATAGAGGCAATCCGGGAGTATTTCCTGACTGTTTCATTGAAAGTTTGAAGGGAATATCTTGGTCGCTTAGCTGTTGAGTCTCAATTTTCCAAATCAGTCCAGTCTTGGTTCTAAAAATGGGTTCAATTAAGTCTTTCGGGGTGTTTGTTTTCCTGTTGGTTTCATAAACTCATTCCGGGCTTAGTGTGAGTGTGTTTTGGTTGATTTGAAATTGGTTTCTGCTACTGACTAAAGCATAGTTTGATGTTGTTGTTGTATTGTTGATGTATTGCCGCTGATGATCCTCCTTTTCTTTCATTGCAAACATTTTCACGTATTTACACTTGATCCAATTATGTATTAAACAGTCCTGGGTTGATTATTTGAAGAGGGAATGAAGTTTATGTTGTTTTGCTTTATTTTGTTTCTTTAGCTTATAGTGTCAGTGATTTAATTTAGTATTATTTGAATGGGAATGTTATGTGATACATTGGTATCCATCCGTTCATTTCTCTAATCCTAGCATTTTAATATTGTTTTGTATGTTGCTTTGTTTTAATCTTAGCTTTATCCTCTTTTCATTGTAGAAAATTTTATCTCAATAGAGTTACCCTTTGATTAGCTATATCACCTTGATAATAACACTTCTTTGAACTGTGATTGAATTTGGAGCATTCTGATTGTGCGAGCTCGCGCCAATTATATCGAAATATTAAGTTTGAAATTGGACCTTGTTTGAACAGAAGGTTGATCTACTTGTGTAAATAGCATGTCAAATGGATGATGAATGAACTGTATTTGGTATGTCAAATGGCATGTCAAGTGGGCTCTATTTGAAAGTGTAGCATAAGTGCTACTTCGAAATTCATGCTCCTCGTTGATTTCAATATGGTTTTTAGTGTGATTAATTGGTATATGGTTCTGATATGACCGTAAAGTTTGGATCTAGATATTTGGATTTTTGGAGTTGGTTGGTATATGTTTGAATCAAATATTTTAGTTCTACGATGTTTTTTTTTTTGTCTACTGTTAGTTTCAGTTGATGGAATCGTCTCTTTGAAGCATGTTCAATTGTTGTTTGAATCAGTTTACCCTTATAGCAAGGAAATGGTAAGTTTGAAGCTCTCAAGTGATTTCAGTCATGTGTATTTCATTGTGTCTTCATATTTCACTAGCTTACAATAGTCTTATGAGGTTGTGCTTAATTATGAAAGAAGGTATTCACACTCGTTAGCACAACAATAACATTTCGTCTCTTCCTTGTTCCATGTTTTTTGTTTAGTTTAGAGCTTTGATGAAGTGGGATCCTGCTCTTCTTGTTTTATTCTATTTTCTGGATAAAGCTATTTAAACGTCCTCATTTTGTGACAATGTTCTCTTCTTTATACTTATAAATTTAGGCAATACAGTCTCCTTTGGCATTATTTAGTTGAACTTTAGCTATGGTACAGCAGGGAATTCGGTCATATAGTGTTGGCATAACTAAGTTACATGTTTGACAATAGCATATTATGAATTGGAACTCAACGTTTTGTTTTGGGTTTAATTGGCCGCTAATCTTAATTTAGTTCATACACATTGAGGTGAGCCATGCCCAAACAAAAAGGACAAACGCATGGTCCTCATTTGATTGAACATTTTTATCCTTAGAATCGAGGCGTGTCATTTAAAAAATTCCATGGCCCTAAAAAAAATGCAAACGCATAGATGTTTAGGCGCGTGTTTATTAATATTACCTTCCTAAACTCGAGTGAACATTTATGTGATCCAAATCCAAATCCCAATGGAGTCGAAATGTGTTGAAAACCACGGGTGCACTGGTGCGACGTAGTTCGAGACGTATTTTTACGACGTCGTAATTCTATAAAAACAACAATAATCATAAAGCGGTTAAAAGTTGAAATTTGCATATAGGTTAAAGCACATTATAAAAATCAGACAAGTAAGTCAAGAATGATAATTAAGCGACCGTGCTAGAACCACGGAATTCGGGAATGCCTAACACCTTCTCCCGGGTTAACAGAATTCCTTGTCCGGATTTCTGGTTCGCAGACTGTTAAATAAGAGTCATTCTTCTCCTCGATTCGGGATTCGACCAGTGACTTGGGAAAACATAAATCTCCCAAGTGGCGACTATGAATTAATTAAATAAATCCCGTTTTGATTGTCCTTTAATTGGAAAAACTCTACTCGCGCCCTCGCGGGTGCGCCAAAAGGAGGTGTGACACTTCTTTATAAAATTATAATCCGTCGAGACATCGTTGATGCCATTTCAGATGAGACGTCTAAATACACACGTCATTGTTTGTGCCATTACGTCTACATTGCACCCTCATTGTAAGGGACGTAGGGGAGGGTTCGTACCCTTATCATTTTGTGGACGGGGAGAGATCTGCGCTCGGCCCTTTATGGTTAAGCCATATTTGGCCTCATACAGTTAGTCCCTCCGCCTATTTGAGGCGTACTCGATGTACGTCTCCAATGGATGGAAATGTCGATCCGTCGTGGTGTTGCTAATGCATTGACACGTGGCCTACTTTTTGAATTGACGTCACTGCGGGCATGCATCATGATTATAACTACTCCCAGGACAGATGAGGGGGCGATTTGACGTTTTAGTTTCTCGCCCCTTTTCTGACGCCTGCCTCTTCGATTTTCGTGTATCAAGGCTCTATAAATAGGGGAAGGGTTTAATTTCTGCTATCTTTTAAACTTCTCAGACTCTCTTCTCCTATTTTTCATCTTTCGTCATAGATCCTAGTAATTTTTGTGTTGAATCCTTCGAGTCTTCTTTAAAGCTAGTTTCTTTAGTCGTTGACATATTTATTCGTAGATAAACACTAATTATGGCTAGACGAGTCCAACAAGGTAGGGGAGATAGAGACGAGTCCTCATCTAGGATTCTACCATCTTCGGGTGGTGGGAAAAAGACTCAAAGACCCCTCTCTCCCCTTAATATGGACAACGTACTTCCCCGAGAGCTTCATGCTCGAAGGGATTTTCCCACACGATGCCCAACTCCTGCATGAAACCACTCTAAGTTCCTTGATGTACATTTGGACAGTTTGCGAGAGGCATGCCAAATCCCTGATACAGTGGTCATGGAGGCGGCCGAAGAGAATTTTGCTAACGTACATAGACCGGGGTTCTGTGCTTTTTATGAATACCCCTTTTTGATCGGGTGAAACCTCCCAATGTACCCTTTGGTGGAGGAGCTTTGCCGTTTCTACAATGTATGCCTGGCTCAGCTCACTCCGTACACATGGAAAGTATATCGCATATTGACCACTTACGCTGATC
>JASVEL010011129.1:0-78422 GCA_032618575.1 Nicotiana noctiflora
TTAGCAGTCCCAGCAGCCAAAGTGTTGTTACGGTTGTGGTGACTTAGGTCATCTTGTCAGGTTTTGCCCTCGAGCAGCGGGCAACATTCAGCAACGGGGTCCTCGCCCCATGATTCAGGCCCCAGCTGACCACACCCTGCCCATCCAGCTAGGGGCGGGGGTAGGGATCGTAGAGGTGGAGGTTGAGACGGTAGAGGTGGAGACCGGCCCGCCAGAGGTAGATGTCAGCCAGTGGATGACCGTCCTAAAGACATCGCTCAGAGGGGTGGTGCCGATCCCCGATTTTATGCTTTACCAGCTAGGCCAAAGGCAGAGGCATCAGATGCTGTGATTACAGGTACCATACTGGTTTGTGATAGAGGTGCTTCAGTATTATTTGACCCTGGGTCTACATATTCATATGTGTCTTCCTACTTTGCACCATGCCTGGTCGTGCCTAGCTATGCCTTGGACATTCCAATCTATGTGTCTACACTAGTAGGTGACTTTATAGTAGTCGACCGAGTGCATCGTTCGTGCGTGGTTATATTCTAGGGTCTTGAGACCCATGTCAATTTATTGCTATTAGACATGGTGGACTTCGATATCATATTGGGGATGGATTGGTTGTCCCCGTATCATGCTATCCTAGATTGTCATGCCAAGACAGTGACCTTGGCCTTGCTAGAATCACCCCGACTAGAGTGGAGAGGGACCCCAGGCCACTCCTTTCGTAATGTTATTTCATATGTTAAGGCTCGACGCATGGTCGAGAATGGGTGTCTAGCTTATTTGGCATATGTTCGTGACTCCAGCGCGGAGATTCGTTCTATTGATTCAGTTCCTATTGTACGGGATTACCCCGAGGTCTTCCCTTTAGACCTGCCGGGTATACCACTTGACATGGATATTAATTTCTGTATTGATCTGGCACCAGGCACTCAGCCCATCTCTATTCCACCATATCGCATGGCCCCGCCGAGTTAAAGGAGTTAAAAGATCAGTTGCAAGACCTTCTAGAAAATGGCTTTATCTGGCCCAGTGTTTCTCCCTGGTGTGCACCGGTGTTATTTGTGAAGAAAAGGATGGCTCGATGCGGATGTGTATTTATTATCGACAATTAAACAAAGTGACGATAAAGAATAAGTATCCACTGCCGAGGATTGATGATTTGTTTGACCACTTCCAAGGAGCGAGGGTGTTCTCAAAAATAGACTTGAAGGTCGGGCTACCATCAGTTGAAGATCAGAGTGGCTGACATTCCTAAAACAGCCTTTCGCACTCGGTATGGGCACGATGAATTCTTGGTCATGTCTTTCGGGTTGACCAATGCTCCAACAACATTTATGGAATTGATGAATTGAGTGTTCAGGCCTTATCTAGATCTGTTCGTGATAGTCTTTATAGATGATATCCTGATATACTCCAGCAGCCAGGAAGAGCACGAGCAGCACCTTAGAGTGGTTCTTTAGTCTCTGTAGGATAATCAACTATATGCCATGTTTCCAAAATGTGAGTTCTGGTTAAGTTCGGTTGCATTTTTGGGTCATATCGTGTCAGTAGAGGGTATTCAGGTGGACCCATAGAAGATTGAGGCAGTCAAGAATTGGCCTCGACCAGCTTTAGTGACCGAGATTCGGAGCTTCTTGGGGTTAGCAAGCTATTACCGTTGATTTGTAGAGGGGTTCTCTTCTATCGCAGCCCCGATGACCAGGTTGACCCAGAAGGGTGCACAGTTCAAGTGGTCAGATGAGTGTGAGGCAAGCTTCCAGAAGCTCAAGATAGCTTTGACTATGGCAGCAGTGTTGATTCTACCCACAGGTTCAGGGCCTTACATAGTTTACTGTGATGCATCTCGTACTGGGTTTGGAGCGGTATTGATGCAGGATGGCAAGGTTATTGTTATGCTTCAAGATAGTTAAAAATCCATGAGAAGAATTATCCGGTTCATGACCTTGAGCTGGCAGCAGTTGTTCATGCCTTAAAAATTTGGAGGCATTATCAATATGGTGTGACATGTGAGGTCTACACGGATCACAAAAGTCTTCAGTATTTATTCAAGAAAAAAGAGTTAAATGTGCGACAGAGGAGATGGTTAGAGTTGCTGAAAAACTACGATGTTACTATCTTATATCACTCAGGTAAGGCCAATATGGTGGCTGATGCGTTGAGTAGGAAGTCTGCCAGCATGGGTAGTCTCGCTTATATTCCGGCTAGCTAGAGACCACTTGCTCTAGATGTCCAAGCCTTAGCCAATCGGTTTGTGAGATTAGATATATCTAAGCCTAACGGGGTGTTAGCCTGCACGGTCACTCATTCTTATCTATTAGAGCGTATCCGTGAGAGGCAGTTCGATGATCCTTACTTGCGTGACCTGAGGGATAGTGTACAGCGGGGAGGTGCTACGAAGGTAACTTTACATGATGATGGAGTATTGAGATTGCAAGGGCGAGTTTGTGTGCCCAACGTTGAGAGGATTCGAGAGTTGATCTTAGTGGAGGCCCACAGTTAGCGGTATTCTATTCACCCGGGCGCCACGAAGATGTATCAAGACATGCGGCAGCACTATTGGTGGCGTAGGATGAAGAAGGACATTTTTGCATATGTCACTCGGTGTCTAAACTTTCAGCAAGTTAACTAGGAGCACCAGAGGCTTGGTAGTGTGTTCCAGAGAATTGAAATTCCCGAGTGGAAATGGGAGCGGATTACAATGGACTTCATCACTGGACTCCCTTTGACTCGGAGCAAATTTGATGGTATTTGGGTCATTGTTGATAGGCTGACCAAGTCAGCACACTTCATTCCAGTATTAGTCTCCTATTCATCTGAGAAGTTAATAATGGGCTAAATTGTGCAATATAGCCCATATATATATGCTTTAAATTAAGAAGAAATTACTGTCATATGATTATAATTAATGATAAAATTAGCTCTAATTGTGATTTGAATGTTTCACAGGAGTTAATTACGCATGTGAGTGTTTATGATGGTAAACAATGTTGAAAAATTGAGCAAAATAAGACAAAAGAACACATACCCCACCAGCGCGGGCATTAGCGCGGCCACAAGCTTGCCCGCGCTAGTCCAAAAGTCCGGACCAAATGTTACCCCACTAGCGCGGGCATTAGCGTGGTCATAAGCTTGCCCGCGCTACTCCAGTTCCGGGAAATGCATTATTGAGTTACTATTTTGTCACTAAGGGGTGGATTCCACTATGGGATAAAACAAGGATAAGGTGCATAATGAGGGGATCAGATTTTAACATTGAATTAGAGTGGATTTACACTATTCATTCTAGAGAGAACATTTTGAAGAGAAGCCATTGAAGTCCTCTTGGGAGCTAAGCAAGAAATTGAAGATCAAGACTTTGGAGCAACAAATTAAAGAGTTCATCTAAACTTTCATCTTGTATTTTACTTTGTAGTATTTTAGACATCAATATTATTGATTTTAGTATGAACATGAGTAGCTAAACTCTCTAGTATTCTAGGGTCATGGATGTTAGTGATTTTGTTATTTGAAGCTTGGATTGATTTTATTGAAGTTATTGATATGGGTTGTTTATTTGATTTTGATCTTAATTATTTTACTGCGTAGCTAACAGTGAAATATTATCTACGAACTTTGAATTAAACTTGACAAAGGAAATTCTTGGTTTCATATAAAATTAAATAGAACAAAATTTGAATCTCGGGCATCGAGTGAAGGATTTGCAATTAAGATAGATATATACTTAATTGTCTTGTTTGGTTAAATAATAAGAGTTTGAAATGCACTCTTGTTAATATTAATATCATAGAAATATAGATATTGATTTAACTTGGATAGATTCATAAGAACTCGAAAGATTCTTATGAATATTATTAATCTTATGATCAATAATCCAGATAATTAAATTAATCGATTCTAAGTAGAAAAATAGCACGGTTACTAGCAAGTCCATGGCCCTGGAATATATTTATCCAAATTGTTATAAACATAAATTGTAATTGGTGTAGTAATTTTGCCTTGAATTATTGTTCTATTATTAAGAAGTTTTATATATATCTTGTGATAGTCTAGCACAAATCAAGAATTAGTTAATTTAATATCAGTCGATAAGCTAATAATAATTCCTCGTGGGAACGATACTTTAATTATTACTATACTACTTGTCGATCACGTACACTTACGTGAGTGTTTTGGTCGCAACAAGTTTTTGGCGCCATTGCCGGGGAATTTGAAATTAGCTCCTTGACTGTTTTACTATTTTGTAGTTGTTAATAGAAAATATAAAAAGAAATATTCATCTATTTGTTTGTGTTATACAGGTTCTTCTCTTGAATGCGGAGGAGCAGAAGTACAAACAATCTCTTCCCATTTGATCCTGAAATTGAAAGAACAATTCATAGAACAAGGAGAGAGTGGGAAGCTCAATATAAAATAGAAGGAGAGTTGAACATTCAAATTCAACCACAGCCAACAGTGATGGCAGGAAATGAGGAACGAGCGGTGATTGAAGACGCAAGACCCAGTCTGGCTAATATGACTCAGGCTATTGTGAAGCCTGATATTACTGGGCACTTTGAGTTGAAACAATATATGGTTTAGCTGATTCAGTCTACAAGGCAATTTGTGGGTCTACCTCATGAAGATCCACAAAGGCATATTCAGAATTTTTTGGAAATTACGGATACTTACAATTATCCAAATGTTTCCAAGGATTATGTACGGCTGACACTTTTTCCTTTTTCTCTGCTTGGGGAAGTGTCACGCCCCAAATCGAGGGACATGACCGGCGCCTGACCGGGTTGCCCCAGTCAAGCGGACCTGGGTGCCTTTTATTCCCACGCGTTACCCCTGTGTTGACTGTTACTCATTAACCAAAATATCTTACCAACAATGACTGATTTCACAATGCATAAACATAACCATGTGATTTATTTACTAACAAGTTCATAATTTATATTTACAACGCCCCGTACATATACATAGGCCACAATCCCACAGTTTACATGTCTACCAGAGCCTCTAGGATACAAAAGGGAAATACAATACTTGCCGGTAACAAGGCTCCGGCTATACCTTACAAACCAAAATGAAAATCTAAATCGAAGTGGCAAGAACCACACAAGGCCCCGAGGAAGAAAGGGGCTCACCAAAATGGGCAATGGAAGGAGAAGGATACTACTGCCGATGAGCTGAAGTGCCTGCTACTGATCCACCTACAATCATAACACGAATGTAGCGTCCCCCGGCAAAAGGGACGTCAGTACACTTGAATTGTACTGGTATGTATGGACAAACTTTGTCCCAAGTAAACTCAAGCCATTAAACAAGAATCACCGTGTTAAGACAGCCAATAGATTACATCAAGAAGTCAATTAAGCTAACTAAACATGTTTCCAACCTTTTTCTCATTTCAGATAAGCCTCAACACAAGCACGTTTAAAGTCCACAAATAGAACAACAACCAATCAACCACATAGATTGCAAGTAGTCAAACATAGGGGCAATCAGTGCCCCCCAGGTTGCAAACTCTCCTGTTGTCTCCTTTCACAATTTCACATTATTGATTTTGTATCAATTTTCAATAGCGATTTCGATCGCTTTCCATCCTTATTGCCCCTGACCACCCTTATTACCTCGGCCACCCTTATCACCCCAACCCACACCTTATTTCACCACGTTGCGGCGCGCAACACGACCCCGCCTTACGGTTGAAAACACAACAATTTCAAACAGCAGATAAGGTACTACACACAATTTCAACAAGTTCAAATAAGCAACTTGCACATTGTTTCATGTTCTCAATTACTTCTCAAGCCAATATCACAACCAAGTTACAATGTTTCCACATTCAAGAATATTCACACATGTATCTTCAACAATTTTCCATAATTCAAGTGTTTCATCTCTTTCCACAATAAACCAATTCTCAAGTGTTTCGTTTTCTTTTCCACAAGGTGCCATATAGGCCATCATAATCATTATTCACAAATTCTTTACCCAATTCAACTCTCATTTACCTTTCGGTTCATATTTCATACCACAACACTCATAGTTCAACAACAACTTTGAATATCCAACAACAACATCAAATAATCACATACAATTTCTCAAATTAACACATGCCAAACAATTTTACACATAAGGGCGATTTCACAAGAATCAAAATTAGCCATACATACCTGGTGATGAGTTTTCTTCCGTTAACTTCCTATTTTATGCTTACCCAAGCTATCTTACTCTTGCCAACCTTGTTCTTGAAGACTCTTACTTCTACTCACTTCTTTTTACTAGAAATCAAGTTCAATAATCATGCATGAGTGTAAAAATTCTATTTTCAAAAGCTATTATATGCAAACCTCTCTTTACCCAATTAAAACTGAAAATCAAAGAAAATAGTTAGGGTTTTTACCTTGAAAATATTGGGGAAGTTGAATCCTTGCCCTAGAATCCCTTGGAATTAAGTAGTTGGAACAATCTTTGAAGATGAAGAACTTTCTCTCTAAAAACCCTCTCTTCTCTCTCTAATTTTGGTGAGATGATATGATAAAATGAAGAAGAAAGGTGTTATATTAAAGAAGAGATCGGGTCAAAATGTTACAAAAATCTGGGCCGGGGTCAAATATGCGGTGCACTATGCGACCGCAGAATCAACATGCGGTCCGCATAGTGACCGCATAATGGCTCAAAAAATTACGCAGGTTCTGTTAAGGAATGCGGTCACTATGCGGACCGCATGTTGATTCTGCGGTCGCAAAGTGCACCGCAGATTTGACATGCGATCGCATATCGACCGCACTTTTGACACAATTTTGGGCAACTCACTGGAACGTTTTGCGGCAAGAATGCGGTCCGCATGTCAGGTTTGCGGTCGCATTCTTGACCGCATATTTGACACTTTTTCGGAAAAATTATTTCTCTACATTTTTGAAACTTAAATTACTACCAAGGGTCCGAACCGCGGCGAGCAAGCTCGCCGCGAAGAATTCTACGCATTCCTAACACATCATTCGGACCATGACACCACATCTACTAGGTTTTATGCACAAAAATTTTACGGGGCCTTACAGGAAGCTAAAGAGTGGTTAAACAAGGAACCATCAAATTCAATCCGCACATGGGATGATCTAGCAAGGAAGTTCTTAATCAAGTCCTTTCCTACTAAAAAGACAAAGATGTTGAGGAGTCAAATTCTTGGGTTTGAACAACGTCCTAGCGAAACACTTCGTCAAGCTTGGGAAAGGTACAATAAGCTACTCAGGGACTGCCCTCATCATTGTCAAACAGACGAGGTGTTAGGTCATACGTTTGTTGATGGGTTAGATGAAGCTTACAAAATGAATCTTGATTCCGCTTGTGGAGGAAGTTGCATGACAAAATCTTACACGGAAATCCAACTCTTGTTAAATACATTCACTTCAAATGATAATAACTGGCAAGGTGATGGAGATTCCGGAAAGGCAATGAAACAAAAATCAGCAGGGGTGCTTGAGCTAGATGATGTATCGGCAATGAGAGCTGAAATTGCAAGTCTATCCAACCAGATGACAAGGATGACAATGCAACAACCTCAACCCATGCAACAGGTGCAACAAATGGCTATTTGTTGTGAAATGTGTGGTGATATCCATACAAGTGATATGTGCCCAACGAATCCAGAATCTATTTATTATGTGGGACAACAAAACAGAGGCCCAGCAAATCAGCACGCACAGTATGGAAATTCCTACAATGCAAATTGGAGGAATCATCGTAACTTTTCATGGGGAGGAAATCAGCAAAATCCAAATCGGTACAGACCGCAAGGGGGTTTTAATCAACCTCAGAGACCACCTCAGCAGGTGGAAGAAAGTACAAATGATTTGCTAAAAAAGTTGTTGATCGACAATCAGCAGCTCAGGACTGATGTTAGGAATCTAGAAAGGCGGATGGGGCAGATAGCAACGAACCAGAACACTAGACCTACAGGAGCTCTTCACAGTGACATGGAAAAAAACCTATAGGTAAGTGCTATAACACTTAGAAGCGGGAGAGAACTTGAGGAAATCTCAAAGAAAAAGAAAGAGAAATTTGTGCCCGAGGGAGAATTGATCCCTAAATTGATAAATGTCCCAAAGAAGACTACTGAAAGTCTTGAACTCGTGGAAGTCCCAAGGCCACCCCCACCTTTTCCCCAAAGATTACAAAAGAAGAACGATGATCGAATGTTCAGTAAATTTCTGTCCATGTTGAGCCAAGTTCAATTAAACATTCCACTTGTTGATGTACTTCGAGAAATCCCTAAATATGCTAAGTACATCAAAGATATAGTGGCTCATAAAAGAAGATTGACTGAATATGAAACAGTCGCACTTACTGAAGAGTGCACTGCCAGGGTACAAAACAAGCTTCCACAAAAGCTTAAAGATCCCGGTAGTTTTACAATTCCTGTGCGTATTGGTGATATAGATGTAGGCCGGGCTCTTTGTGATTTGGGGGCGAGCATAAATTTAATGCCCTTGTCATTGTTCAAACAATTGGGTCTTGGAGCTCCTAGACCAACCAGTGTGATGTTGCAATTAGTAGACAGGTCCATAGCACACCCTGAAGGGGTGATAGAAGATGTATTGCTGCAGATTGGAAAATTCATCTTTCCTGCGTTCATTATTCTTGATTATGAAGCAGATGAATTGGTGCCAATCATTCTAGGGCGACCTCTGCTGGCTACTGGTGATGCGATCATTAAAGTGAAAGAAGGGAAGATGATTCTAAGGGTTGATGATGAGGAAGCGGTATTTAACGTATACAAAGCAATTCAACTTCCTTGTCAATATGAAGAACTTTCTATGATATCAGTGATTGAGAATGATGAACAAAATTGTGATTCAAGTGTGTATCTCAATGATTCGTTAGAGAAAGCACTTACAATATTTGATAATTTGGCAAATGATGAAGAGGTTGAAGAGATGACGTACATCCTTGATACATCTTGTGCATACTTGCAAGGAACATATCCTTTTGAACCGTTGAACAGGCCACATGGACCTCCTCCAAAGCCATCAATTGAGGAAGCCCCGAAATTGGAGCTTAAACCACTACCATCTCACTTGCATTACGTTTATTTGGGTAGTTCTGATACATTGCCTGTTATCATTTCTTCTGATTTATCTGAATTGCAGGAGGAAAAATTGCTGAGAGTATTGAGAGAGCACAAGAGAGCCATTGGGTGGACAATGTCAGACATAAAAGGTATTAGTCCTGCGTTTTGCATGCATAAAATACTAATGGAGGAAGGATACAAACCAAGTATAGAACACCAACATCGCCTCAATCCTAACATGAAAGTAGTGGTAAGGAAAGAGGTGATCAAATGGCTTGATGCATGTATTGTATTTCCTATCTCTGACAGTAAGTGGGTGAGTCCAATTCAGTGTGTTCCTAAGAAGGGGGTATAACTATGATAGTTAATGATAATAACGATTTAATACCAACAAGAACTATCACAGGGTGGAGATTTGTATTGATTACAGAAAACTGAATAATGCCACCAGGAAGGACCACTTTCCTCTCCCTTTCATGGATCAAATGCTTGATCGATTGGCCGGCCATGAGTATTACTGCTTCCTGGATGGTTAGTCCGGGTATAATCAAAGTACTATAGCCCCAGAGGACAAAAGAGAAGACCACTTTTACGTGTCCTTATGGCACGTATGCGTTCAAAAGAATGCCCTTTGGTTTTTGCAATGCACCTGCGACATTTCAAATGTGTATGATCGCCATTTTTAGTGATATGGTTGAGAGGTTTGTAGAAGTATTTATGGATGATTTCTCTGTTTTTGGATGATCTTTTGATAAATGTTTAACTAACCTCGATAAAGTGCTAGCCAGATGTGAAGAAACCAACTTGGTCCTAAACTGGGAAAAATGCCATTTCATGGTAAGAGAAGGTATTGTCCTAGGACACAAAGTGTCCAAGAACGGATTTCAAGTAGACAAGGCAAAAGTGGAAGCAATTGAAAAATTGCCCCCACCCATATCTGTTAAGGGCATACGCAGTTTTCTAGGCCATGCAGGATTTTATCGAAGATTCATTAAAGATTTTTCAAAAATTTCATCTCCTATTTGCAGGCTCCTTGAGAAAGATACACCATTCAAGTTTGATGATGCTTGTCTGAAGGCATTTGAAGAGCTTAAAAGTAGATTGGTCACTGCACCAATCATTGTTGCTCCGGATTGGGAATTGCCTTTCGAATAAATGTGTGATGCAAGTGACATAGCCATTGGTGCTGTGTTGGGACTGAGGAAGGAGAAAAATTTTTACTCCATTCATTATGCGAGCAGAACTTTCAATCCTGCTCAAATGAATTACAATGTCACAGAGAAAGAATTACTTGTAGTAGTATGGGCATTTGACAAGTTTAGATCCTACCTAGTAGGAACTAAAGTCATAATCTATACTGACCACTCGGCTATCCTGTATCTATTTGCAAAGAAAGATGCAAAACCAAGACTAATCCGATGGGTTCTTCTTTTGCAGGAATTTGACCTGGAGATACGTGATAGAAAAGGTACTGAGAATCAAGTGGTAGATCATTTGTCCAGATTGGAAAACAGAAGTTATGTGATTGAAGGGGACTCAATAAAAGAAACGTTCCCAGATGAACATCTGTTAGCCATCACATCTAATGAAACTCCATGGTATGCTGACTTTGTAAATTATATTGCAAGTGGAGTGATGCCATCAGAAATTACAGCGGATCAAAGGAGAAAATTCTTCAATGATGTGAAATAATATATGTGGGACGAGCCCTTTCTCTACAAACAATGTGCTGACCAATTGGTAAGAATGTGTACCTGAAGAAGAAATGAATTCCATCTTGCATGACTGTCATTCTTCTTCATATGGAGGTCATCATGGTGGAGATATAACAACACAAAATGTTCTCCAATCAGGTTTTTACTGGCCATCCTTATTTAAAGATTCTCATGCGTTTGTTAAAACTCGTGACAGGTGTCAAAGAACAGGTACAATCACAAAGAGAAATAAGATGCCTTTGCAGAATATTTTGGTGGTGGAATTGTTTGATGTATGGGGAATTGACTTCATAGGACCATTTCCAGGTTCTAATGGTCATAGATACATTCTGGTTGCAGTAGACTATGTGTCTAAGTGGGTTGAAGTCATTGCTCTTCCTACGAATGATGCAAAAGTTGTGGTAAGTTTTGTTAAGAAACACATTTTCACACGCTTTGGAACTCCAAGGGTGTTAATAAGTGACGGAGGAACACATTTTTGCAACAAACTGTTTAAAAATATTTTATCAAAATGTGGGATAAAACACAAAGTTGCTACTGCGTACCACCCTCAAACGAGTGGTCAAGTTGAAGTATCTAATCAAGAGATAAAACAGATTTTGGAGAAAACAGTTAATGCAAACAGGAAGGATTGGTCTGTTAAATTAGAAGATGCTTTGTGGGCTTACTGAACTACATACAAGACTCCAATAGGTACTTCTCCATACAGGTTAGTTTATGAAAAGGCATGTCATTTGCCTGTTGAACTTGAACACAAAGCTTATTGGCAAATCAAAAAGTTAAATGTGGATATGGATTTAGTGGGTGAAAAAAGGCTGCTACAACTCAACGAACTTGATGAGTTTAGGATGAATGCTTATGAAAATGCCAAGTTGTATAAAGAAAGGACCAAAAGATGGCATGATAAGCATATCCAACATCGTGAGTTTGAGCCGGGGCAATAAGTTCTGTTATTCAATTCTAGGTTGAAACTCTTTCCTGGAAAACTCAAATCCCGTTGGTCAGGACCTTTTGTGGTGGTAAGTGTGAGTCCCTATGGAGAAATAGAATTAAGGGACCAAAACTCAAGTGAAACTTTTCTGGTGAATGGACAAAGAGTGAAACATTATTGGGGTGGTGACGTTAATCGTCACAAGACCTCTATTGAACTAAATGATGTTTGATGAACTGTGAAGTCATGCCGCGACAGTAAATCAGGCGGTTATTGGGAGGCAACCCACTAATACCGATATTTGTCAGTTTTTCTTTAAATAGTGTGTTATTTTCTTTATTTTTAGTTTGTTTGGTTGTTAATAGTGTGTTGATAATTGTGGGACAACAAGGAAGTATGCCAAGGTATGACTTTATTTTGCATTTATAAAAAATAAAAATAAATAAAAAATTTTACGCCCATTAGCGCGGCAGCGCTACAACCCGCGCTAGTGCCCGCGCTAATGGGAAACTCACTGGCCCAACTCGCACTAGACTAGCGCGGCCGAGCTAATGCCCGCACTACTCCAGTGATTTGTCCACGTTTTTTAGAGGTTTTTAAGTATATTAACTTACCCCAACCCCTAAATTCATAAAATACACAATCCCCTCACCCAATACTCTAACCCTAACACCTCTACTCTCTTCTTCTTCCAAAATCAACTTCTCCAACTCCTCAATCTTCCAAATTTCTCAAAACACTCTCCATTAAGGTAAGTTTTCTTCTCTTTTTCTTTCCTTTGGTGTTTCTAACTTTGAATTTTTTATTTTTTTGTATGAATTTCGTTTTTTTTTCTTTTGAAAAAGAAAAAGTTAACTTCTTAGTTTATAAATTAAGTTTGTTTATGCAACTTATTGTTAGAATTAATCAAGTATATAGAATCGTTATGTAGAGTTTTGTTTCTTTATTATATTGTTCATATGAATGAAGATGTTATATGTCATGTTTATATGTAGATTGTGATATATTTTGTTCTTATTTTTAGGCTGAAAATTTTAGTGTTATATAGTTTGTAAAGTTATAATGTTGTTTGGTTGTTGTGGATGAAAACATCCTTTTAGAATGTTGTTTAAGGCATTATATCAAACATGCTCACAACATGTTTGATAAAATGTTTCTATGAAGGTAATATTGTGGTCAATTTCTGGATGAAGTCTAAGTAGTCCGGATTGACCACCTGAGTGAACATTGTTAACCTTCAATTTTTGGCAGGTTTAATGGTTCCTCATAAGCGCCAATCAGAAGCTTCTTCACCAAGACGCCCAACTACAACAAATGTTGGGGCAATGCCACGCAGATCAGTTGATACTCAAACCTTTAACAGCCAGAAATTTGTATCTGCGAAAGTAGAGGAAAGATTTCATAAAAAAGAAGCCAAAAGTATCATACCCGAGCAAGCAATGGATGTTGTTGCGTTATCAAACTATTGCCCCAACATTTCAACATAATTGAGAAGGCATGGACTTGACATCTTCTTTGAAGAGCCAATCATTGGAAACGTGATGCTTGTGCGGGAATTCTATGCTAATCTCCCGGAGCATAATGAATTCAATATTACTGTGCGTAGAAGGTTGGTTAATGCATCAGTGGAGACAATCAGGGCGGCATACAGGCTGCCACCATGGGATGAGAGAACCATAGATGAATACCCAACAAACAATAGAAAAACTACTCCATGGGAAACCTTCACTGACGTCATCTGTCGATCGGAGGCTAGAATTCAGTGGTTCAAGTACGGAAGCAAGTTTCATGCTAATGCCCTTAAGTTTGTAGCTAAGTGTTGGCTATACTTCATCAACAGTCGTTTGCTGCCATCGAAGAATCTAACAGAGGTCAACAAACCTTGTGCTTGCCTAATTTGGTGCCTCATGACTGGAAGATTGTTTGATGTACCACATTTGATACACAACGAGATGTTCCAAAGAGTTAGAGTGCAAAGGTATGGTATGTACTACCCATCACTGGTAACACTCTTGTGTTTGCAGTTTAACGTACAAAACAATCTAGACATCGATGGCCGATTGAGACAAATGAATCCATTCACAGCAGAAAGGGTCACTACAGGTAGAGAGGACCTTCAAGCAAATATGGATAGTGATGGTTCTGACGAAAGTGATGATGATGGTGAGGATACTGAACAAGCTACAACAACTGATGCCGAAATGGGAGATGAAGCCCAACGTGTTGAACCACATGTTTTGGATGTTGCTGGCCCGTCTAGGGCCACTAGAGGACAACGGTTAGATCGCATGGAGCTCGAAATCGAACAAATAAAGACTTCAGTAAATGATTTGGCAGGGAGTGTTGGGCAAATTCAAAATCAACAAAAGAAGTCCGAAAAGAAGATAATGGGCTGGCTTAGAGCTTTGGGTAGGGCATGCAATATTGATGCCAATTCTGTCTCTGATCAAGAGTAAAGCTTCGAGGAAGTATTTTTTTTTATTTGCTTAAACTTATACTTTTAATGGAAGACATGGGGACATGTCTTCAATTTTATGTGTTGGGTGGAGGAGCCCCTTTTGCAACATTTCTATATTTGTTTTTATCTTGTATAGTATTGCGGATTATTTTGGCTAGTTTATTGTTAGAATGTTAGTATTGTTTAGTTTGTTAGAACACTAGTATTGTGCTATTAGTATTGTTTTGGAGTGATGTTTTGAATATTTTAAGTTTAATGTTTTGTGATTTAAAAGTATATGTTTGTGTTATATAGAGTAGATAGTATAGAATATTTTGAGTAGATAACAAATCCCCCTTGGTTTTTCTTTGAGCCACGGTTCTTTTCCAAGGGCTTATTTTGAACCGGGCATAGGTAGTTTTTAATTTACACTTTGTGTATTAAAATAAGGAATTACAAGTTATAAAATGAAAGAGAATCCTTTTTGCTAATACACCTGAACACATTAAATCCTAGAATATAATATTTTAGTTGTAAAGGAAATTGACTGAAAGTGCCTAAATTACATGTTTGCTACTGAAATGGATACTCATAATAGAGAATTTTGATGAGTTGATCTTAATGAGTCGTATGCCATGTGTGGTGAGAATTTTTGCTAATTGCATAGTCCATGCAGTATAAGTGTGTCTAGAACTTGCCTGGTATGTAAATTGAAGCGAAATTTCAGGTGACACTCGGTTTTAAAAAATGATGTTAGGCTTTCCTTGATATTTTTGAACTCATCCCTAGTTAACCATTTCTAGCCTTGAAACCTTTATTTGGCACCCACATTACAAGCCTATACCATTTTTTGTTTGAAATTGATATTTTGAGCCCTTTAACCTCTTAAAGCACTTTAATTGTAAAATGAGCGCTAAAAGAAGTACAAAGGAACTAAGTGTGGGGTGGTTTGTGAATGGAACCAATGAAAGTTAGAAAGGTGCACTGAAATTTGTATATAAAGTATGTATGGAAAAGAATATTATAAAAAAAACTGTATAAATTTGTGTGTCACACCTCCCTTTTTACTACCCCAAATACTTAAGGGTGTATAAATACACTTGTAGGGTATACCCCGACGCTCAATTACCCAAGACGGATAAAATAACGTAAGGGAAGGAGTTTCTCCAATTAAAGGACAATCGGTTCGGGACTTTATTAGAGATTAATCAGAGTCGCCACTTGGGAATGACAATGGTGTCCCAAGTCACCGGTTATTCCCGAATCCGAGGAATTTTGAGGCACTCCCGGATTCCGTGGTTTTAGCACGGTCGCTCCACTGTCGTTCTTGACTTTTGACTCAATTATAGGTTTTAACAACATAATGTGCTTTTACATTAAATATTATTTTTTAGGAATTTACGGTATCGCGAAAATACGCCTCGAGTCATACCGCAACCAGTACGCCTACGACTTTTGGTGTATTTAAGCTTTACCGAGATTTGGATTTGAGTCGCACCAAGTGCACACTCGTTCATAGGAAGGTATATTGAAATCGTGCCTTAAAATAATCTATATCGGCTTTTAACTTTGGGAGAGGCTATGGAATTCACTATTAGCCTCTCCGATTCTACTATGTTATCTTATTACTAAATGGGGGCCCCGGTGTCATTCGGGCGAGGCTCATCCCAATTTAATTTTAAAGTCCAGTCCTATTTTGTTCAACTATGTTTGCTATGTATTGTTCTTGCCTTATTCGTATTGCTAACACTATAGTAATCCAGGCCCGTCGAGTTCTTATTATTTATTGGGCCTGGTCTTCTCTTCATTTATACATTCGAACTGCCCAGGTATTCGAAACCCAGGCTATTTTTTTTTTTTGACTTCTGCTAGCTGGCTTTGTTAGCTTTATATAACAATTCAGGCCCATAACGTAAACTGGGCCTAAATCAAATGACAATGGTAATGATTGAAATAACAGAACAGAGACATATATTTGAAGCAGAAAACATTTTTTATTCATTCAGTAAAGGAACCAATACATCAATTCACAATCATCAACTATAAATCAAATGTTTATTGCCATAAACTAGAACTAACAGACCGTTCTTTCTTATTACACTAGCTTTTAAGGTTAATAATTAATCTAAGAAGACGATTTGATTACATAAGAAAACTTAAAGAATGATTAAACTAATTAATTATAAATATGAACTAACTGATTAACTACACACATATAATTACAGTACCAATTTCAATTGCAACTTATACTTAGTATTATATCCCCAGTTCTTCCTTTCTATAGCCCGCTGTAATCTTATTTTCTTTGATTCTTAAAATTAAATTGATTATGTAGGCGACAAATATGCAATCTAATGATCCCATTGTTCCACTTCAGATACTCATGGATGAATGAATCAGATGCTTATGCGTGCTTACACTAATGATTTCCTCATGACTTATTACCAGATTATTAACCCATTACTGAATGAGTCATGGCTTGAACTAACATTTTTCTCTTTCAACACCTATTTATACCTAAACGCAGATCCGTGAAAATGTAATTAACTATACGGTCATGTTTTGTGAAATTAATGTGAACTAGTGTTTATTGGTCTTGCAGGTATTGTTAACTAACTTATGTTTTAGGACCTTTATCTAATTAAATAAGTGATAAGCTGTCTACACTATACTATTACCACTATTATACTAACTGTTACAGCATTAGTGTCGTTTTTCTATTACTATAGACTACTACAACGGAATAAGCCACAAATTTAAACTAATAAACTAAACTGCTACTACAACAAAATATAATCGAATTCATAGCTTCATTCTCATTTCAACAACTCAGGATTACAGCTTCAAGTGTAAGAGTAATGTACCTGAATCAAAGCAAAGAAAACCGATGAGTTCTAGGGGGTAGAAGCAAACAGCCAGCAATAGATCCAAACAAGCAATGCAACAGTGAATTGGATGCCAAATGAATTGAACAGCACAGCAATCAGCAAGCAGAAAACCCGGCAAAACTCAAATAGAAATCCAGACCAACTTCCAGCAAAGAACTTCGAAAATCAGAAGAAATTAACCAGTTTCTATTCGAAAAAATCCCAGAAATCCTATTGTTTTTATGCTCTATCTTTTCTTTTTCTCTGAAGCTTTGTTTTCTAAAAAAAAACCCCTTTTCAGCCTCTTTTTAGAGGTATATATAGTTGAGGTAAGGGCTGATGACTTGGGGGAAAAGTTTGGGATTTAATCCCACTTCTCCCCTCTTAAAATTACTAAACTTACACTTTAACCCCAATTTCAGTTACCAAATATCCTTCCAGCATGTGTTGGAAGGTTCTAAAGATTCTTTTCTAGGAGTTCTTTACCAATATGACCTTAGGGGTTTGAGATTTTTACGGATTTCCCTTTTTAGGGAGACCATTATACCCTTCAATCTCTGCAAAATTGCAGAAATCAGGGGTACAAATGACTCCCCTACCCTCTTAGGTTCTAACTATTTACTATTTCACCTTTTTAATTCCCAATTGTGTCCCTAAGGGCACTGTTTATTTACTAGCTTACCTAGGTTAAATCTCAGCATCTTTTGCACCTATTTAACTAATAGCCAGCCCTTGCATTGGTATTTAAGGGCTGGCCAATTCTACTTTAAAGAACTATTTCAAACTTAGCCAATTTTGTTTCATTTTCAGTTTATTAAAACCTCTTATTTCATTTTTAAACCAATTGCAGGCATAGCCTGCTTTTATTATTAAAACAGTTCTTTAAAATCTAGCCAGTCTCAAGTTGAGACTTAGCTTTGGCTATTAGAGCCACTTACTGAACAGCTGGGCCCAAAACCTTTAGAGGTTTGGCCATTTTGCTGTTCAGGGCTCTGAAAAGAGCCTGGGCTAGTCTGCATTTGCAGACATAGCCCCTTTTGCACAACCAGCCACTTTAAAAGTGGACTGTGTGTTAGGGCTTTATAGAATAGGTCAACCCTTTGCAGGGTTGACCATTCTTAAGCCAATTATTTAACTTATAGCCTATTTTTATGAATTTCAGTTTTATCCTATTTAAAAAACTAGCCATTTTCATGAAACCCTAGCACTAACAGCTATAACCAATCCACCTAAGCATGACAAGTATTAGCAGTGTTCATACTTAACATAAAACTATTGCAAGCCTAGCCATTTCATCATACAATTGCACATATAACCACATGAAGCCAAATATGGTTCATTAATCAAATTAAAACTCAGAAAAGAGGATTGATAATGTTGAATCTCAACTAATCAAATCACCTAATTTAAATTCATGTAGCAACATGTCAATTAACATCAATCAGGCATAGTCACAATCATTTCATGCTAGATGGCATACTGAAAAACTCTAAAAATACTTAGCATTCATGGTTATAGGTACATAGACACTAAGTTCTCACAAAAACAGTCAACAGATTCAACTGGACCTAACATAAGCATGGTAATCAGATTTTACTTTCAAGTATCAACCCTAGCTTGATGTATACATGTGAAAAGTGAAAATGGGAAACAAGAGAGATATGAAGAAGCAAAGAAGATCATGCAAAAGTGACAGAAGAAAGATCAAGGACATGCATGTGAGGGTGTTATTTGAAGTAGTGATCCCTAAGTAAAATAGAAGAGTCTAATGGCTAATCCTTGACTTATGCTAAAAAGAAACTCATAAAGAACTAGAATAAAGCCAACTATAATCAAATCATGGTTGAGATGAAAGGGAAAAGATAAAACAGAACCAACTCAGATATGAGGCTAATCTGTTAATCCTAACACTGTAACCAAACATGAGACAGGCCAGAAGAGACTCATTCGAACCTAGTGAAAACTAATCATGATGGACTGATGCAAACTAAAGGTCAAGGCTTAAACATAAAAGTGGGACGAATTAATATTAACAGGAGACAAAAAGACAAAGAGAGATATCTAAGTCGAGTCTCCAAGTTAGAACAAAACCTCAACAAAGAATTACCAAAAGAGAAAAATGGACATGTTGTTGAAGACCCAGAAAAGAACATTATTAAGCAGATCATAAAAACCACAATAAGAAGAAGAAGAACAGTAAAAAATGAACCTTAATACTACGCAAGTCTTTTGAATCAGAGAAACCAACAATACAAACAGAAATATAAAATATAAGTGAGTTAAGAAAACAGATGTAATCATGAGATTTCAAGGTCTGAAGAAAAACAGAAAAAGCATACAAAGGGTATACAAGATGAAAGATAAGAAACAAGAGGATATGGACAGACGAACATGAAAAAGATGAAAGACGAGCAAGTTAAGCCCTAAAACTAGCATGTGAAACAACTAAGCAGCATAGAACAGAGAAAAGCGACAAGGATGTTAAACACAAATAAAAATCAGAAAAGACATAGGAGGCATGCAAAACATGAAAATCAAACGAACGAAAAAAAAATCAAAAAAAATAACAGAACAGAGGGGGGGGACTTAGCTTAGCGGGGCCTGTCCCCCGAGCTTCCTATTCCCTCCTCACTCTCTCCATACTCGTTTTCCTTTCAGGCTCTTGGATCTTTTCTTTTTATTCCTTTTTTTTCAATTTCTTTCTGTTTTCGACTGTTTGGCTTCAAGACAAAGCCTTTTGGGTTTCTGAGTTTGTGGGGGTGTTTGGGGATGGTAAAGATCGTGTCTTGGAAGGGGTTTGGTTTTGGGGGTCGCCGGAGTTAGGGTTCCGACGACCCTTTTTGGGATATTCGAAGCGACTGGGGTATATTTGAAGGGAGTGAGTGGTAGAGTTGGATAGATCGAACCAAGGCGGTCCGATCGGCATTAGTTTGAGGCGATGGTTCATACTTTGGTGGTCATCGGCGTAGATTCCGGTGACCGGGATTTATGGAGAAGGGTTGTTTTCTTGGTTCTTTCTGGAGTAAAGAAGAAGAGAAGCAGGAAGAAGAAGAGGGAAGGGAAGCTAAAAAGCCGGCGACCACCGTGGAGGGTGGTGGCCGCCATGGCCGTCTAGGGTTGAAGGGTTGAAGATGATGGAGGAGATGAGAGAAAAGGGGCGGCTAGGTTTAGGGTGTATTGAAAAATGATCAAAATTTTCGGACCAAAGCCTTTTATAGGCCGGTCGTTTGAGATAATCCGAGCCGTTGGTTTGCTGGAGATCAACGGCTCTGGCTAACGTTACTAAACCGGCGTCGTTTCATTACCAACGAGACCAAAAATCTTTGACCATCAGATCCCTGGACGGACGGCTCAGATTAATCCCCGAATTTCAATTACTTAAATAAAACCATCTCTTTTCCTCAGCCATTAGATTAAACAAAGCGGACGGCTGAGATTGTATCTCTTTTGGGCTCAGACGGGCCAAACACTGGGCCAATCCACT
The DNA here is from genome assembly GCA_032618575.1 of Nicotiana noctiflora. Lineage (NCBI taxonomy): Eukaryota > Viridiplantae > Streptophyta > Magnoliopsida > Solanales > Solanaceae > Nicotiana > Nicotiana noctiflora. Next base: position 20,481 of record JASVEL010011129.1, read on the forward strand.
GGGCCAAACAATTAGACTTCAATTGGCCCAGTTTATTATACCTACATATATATATTTTGTATTTTCTGATATTAATGATTTTTATGCAATTTCTTTTATACTTTTTTTTTTCTTTTTCTTTTATGAAAAACTATAAATCCTAATTTCCTACTTACTCTAATTTTCTAGTATTTTTTTTGCAATTTTTCTGCTATTTTTCCTTTATTTTACCCTATTTAAGCTATTTTTGCTAGTTTTACTTAAACCTAACTAATTTAAACTATCAAACTAACTACCTAGCCCATTTTTTTTGATTTTTTCTAATTCCTAATTATTCAATCACACAAAATGCATTCAATTTCTAACAAGGCATGTAGTTGCACTCAAAAATATATTTATTTTAATTTTGGAATTGTTTGCTTGGTGCAAAAATCATGTGCTCACATTGTGTATATTGTTTTGTTAATGCTAGTGGAGTGTGAATTAGAGCAGTGCATAAACAAAAGATGGAACACTGCTAGGAGTGAATTGATTGATTGATGCAATTGTTATTATGATTGAAGACTTTGCGCTAAAAATGATTGAGTAATGTGTTAAAGTGCTTAGGAATGCTAGTCACTAGTCCCAAAATAAATCCTACCAGCCCTTTAATCCCCATTACAACCAGAAGCAAAAGTCCTAACTGATTTTTGATCGAACAAGCCTGCATTAGTAGAGATTTACATTAAGGGCAAGCTTATGGTACCATTTGCATGCATGTGACTTCTTTTGTGAGTGTGAGTGAAACTTTCTTGTTGTAAATAATTAGGGAACTCTCTTGTACATATTGATATATGTAATGTTGATAAAATTGTGAGGGCATATGACTCGTGACAGACAAGCAAATCTTAATCTCTATATAGAGTATTTCAAAGAAGTGCAAATATTGTATAGCACTTCAAAGTTAGTCCTAAAACTAGAATGTTATATTACTAGGTGTAATGTATGAGTTTTGTTCTAGGTGTCAAGCATTAAGGTAAACTGGTTGAGTTGATAACTCTTTTATAAGTTTAGTGTGATTGCTCGAGGACTAGCAATAGATTAAGTGTGGGGTGTTGATAATGGGCTAAATTGTGCAATATAGCCCATATATATATGCTTTAAATTAAGAAGAAATTACTGTCATATGATTATAATTAATGATAAAATTAGCTCTAATTGTGATTTGAATGTTTCACAGGAGTTAATTACGCATGTGAGTGTTTATGATGGTAAACAATGTGGAAAAATTGAGCAAAAGAAGACAAAAGAAAACATACCCCACTAGCGCGGGCATTAGCACGACCACAAGCTTGCACGCGCTAGTCCAAAAGTCCGGACCAAATGTTACCCCACTAGCGCGGGCATTAGCATGGCCATAAGCTTGCCCGCGCTAGTCCAGTTCCGGAAATGCATTATTGAGTTACTATTTTGTCACAAAGGGGTGGATTCCACTATGGGATAAAACAAGGATACAGTGCATAATGAGGGGATCAAATTTTAACATTGAATTAGAGTGGATTTACACTATTCATTCTAGAGAGAACATTTTGAAGAGAAGCCATTGAAGTCCTCTTGGGAGCTAAGCAAGAAATTGAAGATCAAGACTTTGGAGCAACAAATTAAAGAGTTCATCTAAACCTTCATCTTGTATTTTTCTTTGTAGTATTTTAGACATCAATATTAATGATTTTAGTATGAACATGAGTAGCTAAACTCTCTAGTATTCTAGGGTCATGGATGTTAGTGATTTTGTTATTTGAAGCTTGTATTGATTTTATTGATGTTATTGATATGGGTTGTTTATTTGATTTTGATCTTAATTATTTTACTGCGTAGCTAACAGTGAAATATTATCTACAAACTTTGAATTAAACTTGACAAAGGAAATTCTTGGTTGCATATAAAATCAAACAGAACAAGATTTGAATCTCGGGCATCGAGTGAAGGATTTGCAATTAAGATAGATATATACTTAATTGCCTTGTTTTGTTAAATAATAAGAGTTTGAAATGCATTCTTGTTAATATTAATATCATAGAAATATAGATATTGATTTAACTTGGATATATTCATAAGAACTCGAAAGATTCTTATGAATATTATAAATCTTATGATCAATAATCTAGATAATTAAATAAATCGATTCCAAGTAGAAAAATAGCACGATTACTAGCAAGTCCATGGCCGTGGAATATATTTATCCAAATTGTTATAAACATAAATTGTAATTGGTGTAGTAATTTTGCCTTGAATTATTGTTCTATTATTAAGAAGTTTTATATATATCTTGTGATAGTCGAGCATAAATCAAGAATTAGTTAATTTAATATCAGTCGATAAACTAATAATAATTCCTCTTGGGAACGATACTTTACTTATTACTATACTACTTGTCGATCACGTACACTTGCGTGAGTGTTTTGGTCGCAACAGAAGTTAACAGAGATTTACATCCGGGAGATTGTTCGCCTTCCTGGGGTGCCGGTGTCTATTATCTTAGATCTGGGTACGCAGTTTACCTCGTGTTTCTGGAGAGCGGTCCAGCAGGAGTTAGGCACCCAGGTTCAGTTGAGTACAGCATTTCATCCTCAGACGGACGGTCAGTCCGAGAGGACTATTCAAATCCTAGAGGACATGCTCCGATCTTGTGTCATTGATTTTAGGGGCTCGTGGGACCAGTTTTTGCCATTAGTAGAGTTCGCCTACAACAACAGCTACTAGTCTAGCATTCAGATGGCTCCATATGAGGCATTGTATGGTAGGCGATATTGGTCTCCAGTCAGATGGTTTGAACCGAGAGAGGCTCGATTGCTGGGTACAGACCTAGTTCAGGAGGCCTTAGACAAGGTCAAGACTATCCAGGAGAGGTTGCGTTCAACTCAGTCCAGACAGAAGAGTTATGCGGATTGTAAGGTCCGATATGTGGATTTAATGGTTGGTGAGAGGGTATTGCTCCGGGTATCGCCTATGAAAGGCGTAATAAGATTCGAAAAGAAGGGCAAGATCAGCCTTAGGCATATTGGTCCATTTGAGATTCTGGATCGAGTGGGAGAGGTGGCTTATAGACTTGCAGTGCCACCTATCCTATCAGCCGTGCATCCGGTTTTTTATGTATCTATGCTTCGGAGGTACCACGACGATCCTACACGTGTGTTAGACTTCAGTACAGTCCAATTGGACAAGGATCTATCTTACGAGGAGGAGCCGGTGGCCATTCTAGACCGACAGGTTCGACAGCTGAGGTCAAAGAGTTTTCCTTCTGTGCGTGTCCAGTGGAGATGGCAGCCTCCCGAGGCATCGACCTGGGAGTCCGAGTCTGATATGCGGAGCCGTTACCCACATTTGTTCCCCGAATCAGGTACTTCCTTCTCTTATCCGTTCGAGGATGAACGATTGTTTTAACGGTGGAGGATGTGACGACCCAAAGGGCCATCACCTGTATTCCTCATCAGTTTCGCGCTTCCAAGACCTTGAAAACCTTATTTTATAATGCCTCAATTTACTTGCACAGTCCGGGCACGTAGCCGAAAAATTTTTGTGTTAGAATATGTGAATTATATGGAAAATTTGAAGACTTTTGATATTAATATCGATATAGTTGACTTCGGTCAATATTTTCGGTAAACGGACCCGGACCCGAGATCGGATGGTCCCGGAAGGTTTGTAGGAAAATATGGGATTCGGGCATGCGTCCGGAGTCGAATTCTGAGGCCTATAGCCAAAGATATGAATTTTTCTGTTAAATTGTTTTTCTAAAACTATTAAGGAAAATGGCAATGAAAATTGAATAAAAGACCATGGTCTCGGGCTCGTATTTTAGTTTCGATGCCTGGTACAAGTCTAATATATTATTTAAGAACTTCCTGCAAAGTTTGACGGAAATTGAACATCGTTTGATTTGTTTTGACCCATGAGTTCCAAATTTGAAAGTTTATGAAGTTTAAAAGAAGAAATCATGAATTTGAGGCTTAATTCTATGAAAACGATGTTATATTGGTGATTTGATCGTGCGAACAAGTTCATGGTATATTTTTGAGGATGTGTGCATGTTTGGTTTGGAGCCCGAGGGCTCGGGTGAAGATTTGATAGGCCGTTAGAGCAAATCTTGAAAAAGAACACAGCTGGTATTTTCCCCAGCTGATATCTTCGCAATTGCGAAGAATCACTCGCAATTGCGAGATGTCCCAACAATAGCCTTGGTTCGCTAATGCAAACAAAACTTCGCAAATGCGAAGTGGCCCAGAATTGGCCTGGTTCGCAAATGCGGACAAACCTTCGCAAATGTGAGGCTGCCCTGTATTGGCCTAAGTTCGCAAATGCGAACATTTTCATCGCAAATGCGATGTCCGCAGCCAGGACATGTTACGTTCATAATTGTGAACATATGTTCACAATTCCCATATCCGCAGCTGTGCAATTTTATACTTAAACGATTTAAACCCCTTTTTCTCCATTCTTTCAAAACCCAAAACCCCATAGGCGATTTTTCAAGAGAAATATCACTCCAAATCACTTGTAAGTCGATTTTCACTCAACCTTTTCAATTCCTAACATCATTAAACATGTTTTCCATGAGAAATCAAAGGTTTTTATGGTTGAAATTTTTGTTTTTGGGTAGAACCTAGGTTTTTCATAAATTGGGGAGTTGGACCTTGATTTGAGGTCCGATTTCGAAACAAATCATATAATTGAACTCGTGAGGCAATGAGTAACCAGATTTTGGTCCGAACTTCGAATTTCGGCCATGTGGGCTAGGGGGCATTTTGGGAAATTTTGAGTAAAACTTTGAGAAAACAATTTTTATACATCCAAACAAATTTATATAGTATTTATTAAAGTAATTGAACCAATTGTTATTAGATTCGAGCGATTTGAAGGTTGAATAACGAGGTAAAGCGATAGTTGAAGATTAATTGGACTTCAAGGCTTTGAGGTAAGTGTTTGATCTATCCTAGCTTGAGGGAATAGGATTGAGTGTAATAATTTACTAATTGCTATGTGATCGAGTGCGGTGTATAGGCATGGTGACAAGCATTTATACACCGGATTCTAGCATGATCGTGAGTCATTTGTTGATACATGTTGTGAGCACATGATTTTTGCATCGGGCAATTAATTCCAAAATTAAAATAAATATATTTTTGAGTGCAATTACATGCTTTGTTTGAAACTAGCTACACTTTGTGTGTTTGAATAAATAGAAATTAGAAAAAATCAAAAAATTTAGGCTAGGTAATTACTTTGTTTTAATTAATTAGTTTTAAGAAGAAAATCACCAAAAAATAGTTTAAATAGCGGAAATTAGGGGAAAATAGTAGAAAGAATTGCAAAAAAATACTAAATAATTAGAATGAGTAGGAAATTAGGTTTTATAATATTCCATGAAAAAAAGAAAAAAATGCAAAAGAAAATACATAAAAATTGAATAAAATCAGAAAAAATACAAAAATATATAGGTATAATTGATTTGGGCCAAAAATAATTGAAATTAGTGGCCCAGTCTGCATTGGCCCAAAGGCCAGGCCTGATCCGTGAAAGGAGGTGCAATCTCAGCCGTCCGTCATGCTTGATCCAACGGCTGAGATAATTAGCGGAGTTATTTAATTATTTGAGATGTGAGGATTAATCCCAGCCGTCCGTAGGAAATGATCTAACGGAAGAGACCATTGGTCTCTTTAGTAATGGAACGACGTCGTTTTAGTAACGCCAATGAGAGCCGTTGATCACCATCCAATGGACGGCCTGGATTACCTCAACCCCCTCGGCTATATAAAGCTCTTGTCTGAAGAGCCGCCCATTTCTAAAGAATCCCTAACCCTAGCCGCCCTCTCATCTCTCTCGTCTTCGTCTTCGTCTCCCTCACCCTGTCTGCAACCATCGCCGGCCATGGAGGCCACCACCTCCCACGGTGGTCTCCGGCTACCCCCTTCATCTCCCTCACCCTCTTCTCCTTCTTCTTCACCTCAAAACACTAGAAAACCCTTAAAACAAACCCTGCTCTTGATAAGCCGGTCACCGGAACTCCACCGGTGACCACTCAAACAACGAGAACCTTTCCCAAACCAACGCCATTCGATCCCCCTTGACCTGATCTACCTAACCCAACTAGCCACCACCTTCGACTCTACCTGGAACGCCTCGAATATCCCAAAAAGGGTCGCCGGAAACCTAACTCCGGCGACCCCAAAACTCAAACCTTCAAGACCCTACCTTTCTACCCTCCCAAACATCCCTCTGCAAACAAATACCCAAAAAGGCTTCTTCTTGAAGCCTAAGAAAGAAGAACCAGAAAGAAAAAATGAGAAAAGGAAAAACGAAAAAAAGAAACAAAGGAATAAGGAGTCTGAAAGAGACCAGAAAAGCAAGAGTGAAAAAAAAAAAGAAAAAGAAATAGGAAGCTTGGGGGACAGACCCCACCAAGCTAAGTACCCTCCTCCTGTTTTTTATATTTTTTTGCTTTTTCTGTTTGATCTATGTGTTTCTTGTCTTGCATGTTTCTATCTGCCCTTTTTCTCGTGCTTCACATGATTAGTTTTAGGGTTTAATTTGTTCATCTGTGCTCCCTGTTTGACTGCTCATCTTCTTTTGTTTCTTATCTTTTATTGTATATATATATTGCATCTGTTAGTTTAGGTATTTTCTTTGAATTTGTTCATCTTCTAAGAGCCTGTTATGTTAGGGTTTTCTATTTCTCTGCTTATCATTTGTTATTTTCTTTTAATCTCTCCTCGTTTCATATTTCGTGTCTGACATACTCTTATCTGTTTCTCTGTTTTCCTTCTTGAAATCCCATGACTACATCTGCTGGTTTAGTTTTCTTAACTCGCCTATCTTCTATATATCTTTTTGTATTACTGGTTTCTCTGATTCAAAAGACTAGCATAGTATTAGGGTTCATCTTGTGTTTCTTTTGTTTTGTTTTGTGTCTTCAATAGCATGCCTATCCTTCTCTCTTTATGATCCCTTGCTTGGAGTTTTGACCTGATCTGAAGATTTCACTTGAATATCTTTCTTTTGTTTTCATCTCTGTCCTCTGTTAGTATTAGGCTTCTCCATTCTTGTTTGCACGTTTAAGCTTGTAACATCACTCTGTCTTAATCTTCTCTGTTAGCTCTCGACAGTTTTGAATGATTCTTCTTCACTATTTCCTCATGTCTCTTCTATTCTTTGTCTTCATCTTAATCCATCACATGTATATATAAGGTTAGGATTAGTACTCGAAAATAGATCCTAGTTAGCATGTCTATGCTATTCTGTGGTCTTTGGGCCTAAATGAATCCTGCTTCATCTATTACTGACTGTTTGTGATAGTTTGGTTTCTGTGCATGTCTATGATCATTAACCTTAAAGATTTTTGAAGTTTTTCAAACTATCATATGACTTGAACTGGTAGTAACTAGGTTTGAACTGATGATATAAGTTAATTGACTAAAATTCAACCATATCAATTGTTTCCTCTGAGTTTGAGTTGATTAATGCATGTTTATTGGATTATATGTGTTTCTGTATGTAATGCATGTTGAGAATGATTAAGTTTTTGCTAGTTTTTGCTTCTTATGAATGTCTGATTAACTGTTTGAACTTTAGGGGAATTGGTTATAGCTGCTAGTATTAGGTTCCATGAAAATGGCTAGTTTTTAAATAGGTTAAAGCTGAAAATGAACAAAATAGGCTATAAATTTAATAATTGACCTAAGAGTGGTCAAATTTGCAAAGATTGACCAACTCTATAAGGTCCCAACACACTGACCCACTTCAAAAGGGGCTAGTTGTGCAAAAGATTGGTTGAGTCTGCAAATGCAGACTCACCAAGGCTCATTTGAGCCCTGAACATTAAAGTGGCCAGGCCTGCAAAGGTTTTGAGCCCAACTATGTTCAGTAATTGGGCTTCAATTGCCCAGGCTAAGTCTCAACTTGAGACTGGCCATTAGTTTAATAGTCTGATTGCTTTAATAAAGCAGGCTAGTCCTGCAAATTAGTTTAATTAACTTTAAATGAACAAAGATAGGTTATTAGGCAATAATTGACCTAAGAGTGGTAAACTTTGCAAAGGTTGACCAACTCTATAAGGTCCTAACACACCAGCCCACCTCAAAAGGGGCTGGTTGTGCAAAACTGGCTAAGTCTGCAAATGCAGACTTGCCCAGGCTCTTTTTTGAGCCCTGAACATTAAAGTGGCCAGGCCTGCAAAGGCTTTGGGCCCAACTATGTTCAGTAATTGGGTTCAATTGCCCATGCTAAGTCTCAACTTGAGACTGGCCATTAATTAAATAGTTTAATCAATAATAAGGCAGGCTAGTCCCGCAATTAGCTTAAAATTGAAATAAGAGGTCTTATTAAGCTGAAATTGGTTTAAAAGAGGCTAAAATTGAAATAGTTCCCTAAAGTAGAATTGGCCAGCCCTTAAAAACCAATGCAAGGGCTGGCCATTAGTTAAATAAGTCTCAAAATTCTGAAAACCTGACCTAGGTAGGTCGGGTAATTCAGCTATGCATTCAAGGGCATATAAGGAACTTGAATTGGTAAAATAGTGAATAGTTTGAAACATAGGAGGGTAAGGGAGTCATTTGTACCCCTGATTTCTACAATTTTGCAGAGATTTAAGGGTATAATGGTCTCCTAAAAAGGGAAATCAGTAAAAATTCCTAACCCCTAAGGTTACATTGGTAAAATGCCCATAAAAGGAATCTTTGGAACCTTCCAGCACATGCTGGAAGGGTTTCTGTTAACAAAATTGGGTCTAAGTGTAAATGGGTTAATTTTAAGAGGGGGAGAAGTGGGATTTAATCCCATACTTTCTCCCCAAACGTGCCTATAAATACTCCCAAAAAGAGTAGAAGAAGGGCTGGCTTTTGGATAAGAAAAGTTCAGAGTAAAAATATAGTAATATAGCAATAGTTTTCTGCACTTGTTCGAGTGAGAATATGGTTCAGTCGCCTGTGTTTGTGGTTTTCTGCTCAAGTGTGTCCCTGGGTTTCTATTTGCTCTTGCTGTGGTGTTCTGTTTTCTTGGATAATCAATCTCACTGTGCATTGCTGTTCGAAACCTTGCTGTGCTTATCTGCCTGATTCCCTAGACTCATTGGATTTTCTTTGTGATCCAGGTACATCTCTCTTTCATTTGGAGTTGTAATGGCGAGTTGATTGAATAAAAATGAAGATTCAGCCTTTCTATTATATGCAGTTATGTAATTTGTAGTTTAAAGTTACTAGTTTAAGATTGTAGCTTATTTACTCTAGTGTTATGTAGTAGCTGAAAAACAAAAACCAAATAAAACCATGTAATAGCTAGTATATGATGGTAGCATAGTCATAGTAGTATATCATTTAGTTAAATAGGTAAAACCTTAAAATATAAGCTAGTTAATCACGGGTTTAAATCATTAATTGTTCATCACAGTAGTCTCATAAGCCATAATCACGTAGTTAATTTGTTTTGTTGATCAATATATAGATTTGAATAAGTTAAAAGAGGAAACAACCAGATGAAGTAACAATTAAGGTGAAACTGGTTTTAAGAATATCAAATAATTCTGGTTCGTATTGGCATCAGTAGTTAATCACATATGTAAATTAGTTGGTAGATACAAACAAGTCCAAAAGGGGAAGAATAATTAGAGGATCTGATAGCTCGTTTGCAACTGGGTCTGTATTACTACATAAGCTAAATCGTGTTTGAATCAATAATATTGTGTATATATCAGATAACTTAGCCTAGATAATCAAGCTTTGGTATTAAACCCTTTAAACAGTAATTAGATATGTTAGTATGAATTCTTAGCCATGAACTGATAGTGGTGATCGTTTGTTAAGCCTGTACAAAAGACAAGTGAGTTAGAATTACTATCTTTTGTACTGATTTCTCTGGTTATAAATAAAAATGCTTATTGATTTCTTATTGTTCCCAAACGTGTATTTTCATTTGTCTATTTACAATGTTGTTCTATCTTGGTTTGGGCTCGATACCTGTCATGAGCCCGAACTCTGGTATGTAACCAATTGCTTGATGAGCCAAAGTTCAATAGCAGCCTGGGCCTCGAAGGCCTGGGCAGTTCGAATGCAAGTCTGATTAAGTGGACGAAAATCCAGGCCCAATAAGCAATAGAAATCAAACGGGCCTGGAATACTTAGTGTTAGAAATATGATTAAGGAAAAACACAATTAGAAAAACGTAGTATACATTTCTTAGGATTGAACTTTTAAAAATAAAATTTGGGACGAGCCTCACCCGATATCAAACAACGGGGCCCCCTTTAGTAATAAGTTAAAAAATGTGAATAGACTCGGGAAGGCTAATAGCAAATTCCATAGCTTCTCCCTAAAGACTTAAAAGCTGCTAGACGTTATTAGGAACGATTTAACATACTTTCCTTAAATACGAGTGTGCACTTGGTGCGACTCAAATCTCAAATCCCGGCAAAGCCGAAACATACTAAAAGTCACAGGCGTACTGGTTGCGGTGTGACTTGAGGTGCGTTTTCGCAATGTCGCAAATTCTTTAAAAATATCAAAAGCAAAAGCACTTACTTATTGTTAAAATCTATAATGAGTCAAACAAGAGTCGAGAACGACAATGGAGCGACCGTCCTAAAACCACGGAACCCGGGAATGCCTAACACCTTCTCCCGGGTTAACAGAGTTCCTTATCCGGATCTTTGCTTCGCAGACATTTTGAAAGAGTCAAATTCCTTGGATTCGGGACTAAACGGTGACTTGGGACACCATTATCTTCCTAAGTGGCGACTCCGATTAATCTCAACAAAATCCCGAACCGATTGTCCTTTAATTGAAAAAACTCCTTCCTCTATTCTACTATATCCGTTTCGGGTATTCGAGCATTGAGGTATACCCTACAAAGCGTATTTATATGCCTTTTCCCAAAGTGGGGTAGTAAAAAGGGAGGTGTGACAGCTCTGGCGACTCTGCTGGGGACCCCAACCCCGAACTTCAGTTTCAGGGTTTAAGAACTCGAGCTCCTTAGAATTGCCGTTCGTGATATTGTTTGACTTCATTATATGATTTGAACAACATGCTATGTGTTTTATCGCTTTGATATTATGTGAATTGTATATAAAATTGTGCCGGAAAACCTTCTCTTCTTCACCCCGGGGATGTGCTAACTGGTTGAGACTCCCCTTTCTGTTAAAGTCACCCCAAATTAAGAAAATAGAGGCCGGATAAGTTACAAAGCCGATTGACTCCGCGAGTCACCGGTACGTAGCCCCCTCCTCGATTCGAGTTATCCGCTCGGGTACACGGTCTAGCATTCTATGAAACTATAAGATATTGAACATAGGTCTAGGACGATTATTTGCATCATATCTGACTTAGGGGACTCAACACAGGGGTTGGATCCGTCTAGGATAGGTGACCCGATATTTGAAAAGACAGAGCATATTATGTGTTGCATTATTATTGTCCTTGATTCGTTATGCAGACCGGCGAAAATCCCGAGATAGAAAAATTGTGGAAAAAAAAAGAGAGAAATAAGAATTAGTGGAATTGGGAAAATCTGAAAATTTGAAAAAAATGGTTTTGTTGAAATAAGTGGTCAATTAATCTGACCGAACTACGCAGGTTTGATTCTTACCATTAGGTGGGATACGTAGGCAACCCTTAAACGGGTCCAACCACACTTTTAGAAAAAGACTAAAAAGATTTTTTCTTTTCAAAATAATCGAAGTGATTGTTATTTTTGGAAACGGCCGAATGTTCCGAAAGGATGCCGGAAGGCTGTTTTGGCAAAAATGACCACTTCGAGAGTCATGATTCTTTCAAAAATGAAAATTTGCATTGAAAAAGAATTTTTTTTCTTTTCTAAATAAAATCGCCTTAATAAATGTGCAGGACGAGCACAATGTTGAATGAACAATTCTCCTTAATGAATAAAATCCCTTTGGAGCTGAAAGTGTGGTGGCAAGACATGGGAACGGAAAATCAGGACTGGGTCAAGGGTTACTTGAAAGATCTTACGGGATTATTGGACATGATTCCCCGAGGCGACGTGATTAGAGCATTGGTCACATTTTGGGATCCGGCACACCATTTATTACATCTCCCGAATTTTGAACTCACTCCTACTCTAGAGGAAATCGCTTTCTATATAGGAAAGAATGAGGTCCCCTTAAGAGGAAAATACCGGTATCTCCAAGAACGGTAACGGTGCATCGTTTTCTGGATTCTTTGAAAATTGCCAGGAATGTTCACAACGAAGATTTAGCCAATGGCTTTTGCTCCTTAAAATTCATCTATAGTAGGTATGGACACATAGGGGGTTTCAACGGCTCCACGAACAAGTTATGCAGCAAGTCCAACCGAGCAAAATGGGAGGAGCATCGAAGGTTCGCTTTCTTAGTGGCATTTCTCAAAATTGTCATATTTCCGAGAAAAGATGGGCACATCAGCATAAAGATTGCCGGGGTAGCGAGCACACTGATAGTACAAGACAATTGTACTCTACCTCCAATGATTCTAGCTGACATCTACCGTGCTCTGACTGCATGCAAAGCCGGTGCCAACTTCTTTGAAGGGTGCAATTTGATTTTGTAGATTTGGTTGGTTGAACACCTATGTCATCATCCTTCGTTCTCAAGCTATGGTCCGACTGGACGAACATGTCTGGAAGAATTCTGTACGAGAACAAAAGAAGTCAAATTGCCAGAAGGAGTAAAGGATTGGATTTCACATCTTCGATCATTGACTGAGGGCCAGATCGATTGGACATATGATTGGCTACCTCTTGACGAGGTAATATATATGCCAACAAAAGGGTCACCTTTCTTGATCATGGGTTTAAAAAGCATCCAACCTTACGCACCATACAGGGCCCTGCGACAGCTGGGTAGATGTCAAGTTATTCCGAGAGACGGGAATCTCAGCTCTCAAGCTATAGAAATTGGTCCGGATGGGCAATTCCCAGAAGCAAAGATCCGTCAAATTTGGAATGAGTGCCAAAACCTGAAAGTGAATACTTGTGTTCAAAATAGAGCTCGGGGAGAAGTATCGTCTGGATATCTCACATGGTATCGACGGGGTGTTGAGCATGAACGGCTTTCGAAAAGACCTCGCCTGCAAGATTTGGTGGAGCAGTCTAAGGAAAATCAGAATTGGGCGGCCAAAGAAAGAGAATACAAGGCCAAGATCAGCTCGCTGGAAGAACAATTGAGAAATCTCCAGTTTGAAAGTGGTTTACAGGCAACATCTGATGAAGGAGCGAAAAAGCAGCTTAAGAAAGAAAACAAAATGTTAAAAGCTCAGGTTGCTCAATTGAAAATTGCATCCAAGACCCCCATTCGCTTAGCACGGGATGAGAAATTGATTGAGACCCTCCGGCGCAAGGTGAATGACTACAGCTTTGACTTGGACAAGGCTAAAAAGGAATTAGTCAGGGCTCGGAAGCAAATAACCAGAGATGCTGAAGAAAGGGCCAAGTTGGTTCGGTAGTTACAAGATAAGCACGAATTTGAGGTAGCTCGGATAAGAAAGAAAATGGTTTCAGCCACAGTTAAAAGTAACAAGATTATCAAGGATCTCGAAGAGGAGAGAGAGCATTGTTACACAACTATGGCTCGACTAGAGTTGGAGCTGCAGCAAATACAGAAATATAACCAACATTCCTTGGATGCTCGCACTGAACAGATAAGCAGATTGCTTCAAGAAAAAGGGATCATTCAAGGGAAGATTGTTCGCATTGCACAATGCATCGCCCGAAAGAGTCAACTGTGTGAAGATATGTCCCGAGGAACCTTTGTATCAGCAGTAAAGTTCTTCGTGCAACAAGTCATGGCTGACCTGGATAGGCTCCAAAGGGGATTAGCATATAGGCCCGCGGCAAGACCGAACGATGTCTCGCGGGCAGTAGGAGCATTAATGTATTCATAGGGCATGCATCTTATTTTTATATTTCTTTGCATTAGCATTACAACATCATCTTGTAAACCGGTGTTTTTGAATTATCAATGAAAATCGAGAGTTGTTGTCAATCCTTCTGCTTTCTGTTATTTCTTTTAAATTACGATAGGCAAATAAATAGAAACGCAATATTGAAAAAAAAAAGAGATGATTGGTTCAAAGAAGTGAAGGCCGAGATGATGCATGATGACTCGAGGAAAATGTGTTTATTTTAAAAGTCGTTACATCTTATCTCTTTATGCGCTAACAACTAATGGGTGTTGATATTTGTGAGCTCCAGATTTTTGTGGCAACTGGCATTCTGGCTACTCACCCTTACAACACGAGATATAAGAAAATGACAAAAGCTGTGTTGCAAGAAATTGAGGCAACTATCATGGATCCCGCACAAGAGGAAGAAATTGTGGACGTAGCGGGGATGAAGGAAGAGATGTACAAATTAAAGCAGCAGATGGCCGAAATGTATCAGGCTTGGTCTAGAGGTCAACCCCTGCCAGCTTACCCTGCCAATCCCACATACATCCCTCCAGCTAACCCCAATCCGGAACCACCCACATTGAATGCACCCTCTACATACCCTGATTACCATCACTATTATGCATCCACTTCCCAAGTACCACCACCTCCAACAAAACCAGTACCATCCCATCCACCCCAAGTTGCTCCAGTGTATGTGCCACCTCCACCTGCCACCCTGCACAAATCATCTAGTGAACTAGTGTTCCACATACAAGATCCTCATTACTACCCACCCGAACCAACTTTCCGATAGCACGAATCCCACACTCTGCTGATGGAGATGAGCGAAGAGAAACTTGCTAAAAATGCAGGGCAAGAGGAGATGGCTAGAAAGGTGAAAATTTTAGAAAATGCCTTTCGCAATATGCAAGGATTGGGAGAGCAAGTGAGCGTGGCATATAAGGATTTGTGTTTGTTCCCTGAAGTGCAACTTCCTGCTGGATTTAAGTTGCAAAAGTTTGATATGTATAGAGGACATGGATACCCAGTGGCCCACCTCAGGGGTTATTGCAATAAAATAAGAGGTGCATGAGGCAGGGATGAGCTGTTGATGGCGTATTTTAGCCAAAGTTTAAGCGGTTCTGCTTTGGAGTGGTATACTCGATAGGATCATACAAGGTGGTTCGTTTGGGACGATCTCGCGCAAGTCTTCGCGAACCATTTCCAATACAATCTGGAAATCATACCAGATAGATTATCCCTTACGAAGATGGAGAAAAAGCCAGGAGAAAGCTTCAGGGAGTTCGGTTTTAGATGGAGGGAGCAGGCTGCAAGGGTAGATCCACCGATGAAGGAAGGAGAAATGGTAGATTGTTTCCTACAGGCTTTGGAGCCAACTTATTATGGTCATTTAGTGTCAGCAATTGGAAAAAGTTTCAATGAGGTTGTGACGATGGGGAGCTTTGTTGAGGAAGGTTTAAAAACAAACAAGATCATGAGTTTTTCAGCAATTAAGGCTACGAATCAAGCAATACAGACTGGGAATGGAGGAGCAATTGGAAAGAAGAAAAAAGAAGAAGTAACAGTTGTGGAAAGCAGGCCTTGGAACCATAACCAACACCAACAACCACCAAGACCATACCGTCCATACCCACCAAACCCGTCAACTCCGTAAAATCCGCCAACCACATATAGCCCACCAACCCCATACAATGCACCAACCACATATAACCCACCGCCACCATATTACCCACCAATTACCCTGCATTACCACCACCCACAAGCCCAAGTCTACTCACCACCACCACCACATGTGTGGAGAGCGCAAGCCCCACATAATGTCTACCACACACAAAACACATACCCTGCTCCTAGAACCTACAGAAACCCAAACAGACCTAGGCCTGACCCAGAATGGAGGAATAAGGCAAAGGAAACATTCACCCCATTGGGGGAGTCATATACCAGCCTCTATCACAGATTAAAAGAATTGGGAATGTTGAGCCCGGTTGAGCCTAAACTTCCAAACCCACCTCCTAAAAACATTGATCAATCTGTCAGGTGTGAGTATTGTTCAGGAACACCAGGACATGATACTGAAAAGTGTTGGCAACTGAAGAATGCTATCCAGGATATTATTGATAGTCGGAGAATTGAAGTGCAAGCTTCGGAGGCTCCAAACATCACGCAAAACCCACTGCCAGCTCACCATGAAACGCATATGATAGAATTGGCGCAGGACGAGAGCAGTCGGAAGCCGTCTCAGTCTGTTATGATGATTAAGGCCAGTAGCAGAATGGAAAAGGAAGCCGAGAAAGAAAAAGTGATTGTTGTGGAACCAGTAAAAAGGCAAGTAGTGGTGGAGAATTTGAAGGTTGTAGTACCAGGCGTGAAGCCGATATTGACAGTGAAAGGCGCAAATGTGGAACCAGTAATCATAAGACCGGTGGTGCAGATGCCGGTAGTGAACACGAAGACAGTACCATGGAATTACAACAAGGTAGCAGTGATCTATAAAGGGAAAGAGGTATCTGGGGAAATCAATGAAACTCAAGGTCTGACTCGGTCTGGGAGGTGTTTTGCCCCAGAAGAGTTAAGAAGAATGAAAATAGTGAAAGAGAATCAGTTGAAGAAGCTGGTGTCAGAAGAAGAAGCGGAGGAATTCCTCAAAAAGATAAAGTCGCAGGATTACTCTGTAGTCGAGTAGCTGAGGAAAACCCCCGCGCAAATCTCTTTGCTCTCGTTGTTAATACACTCAGAAGAATACAGGAAAGCTCTGTTCAAGATACTGAACGAGGCTCATGTTCCAGAGAAAATCTCAGTCTGTCACCTTGAAAAGATTACCAATAAAATCTTTGAGTCTAATAGGATTATGTTCTTAGATAATGAATTGCCTGTTGTGGGAACCGAGCATAACAGGGCACTTTATCTTACGGTGAAGAGCGAGAAATCGGTGGTGACCAGAGTATTGATAGATAATGGTTCAAGCGCAAATATTTGCCCGCTGTCAACTTTGGGGAAGCTGAATGTTAGTCCGGATAGAATTCGGAGGAACAGTATCAATGTGAGATGATTCAATGGTGGAGGTAAGAACACCTTGGGAGATATTGTCTTGGAAGTGACCATTGGGCCGATAGATTTTACTATGGAATTCCAGGTGTTGGATATTGCTGTGTCATATAATTTATTGTTAGGACAACCATGGCTACATGCGGCCAAGGCAGTGCCGTCGTCTTTACACCAGATGGTTAAATTCGAATGGGAGCAGCAAGAAATTGTGGTGCATGGAGAAGAAAATACCTGTAGTATTGTGATGCCATTTGACGATGCTGACGAAGATAGGGGACCTTGGGTCTACCAAGTGACAGACCATAGCAGTAGACAAAATTGCTGAAGGAGAAAAACTGCCGATCCCTATGGTAGCACCTACTGCTGTGATGGTGTCCAAGGAGATGATTAAAAACGGGTTTGCGCCAGGAAAAGGGCTGGGCAAAGCTTTACAAGGAGTTATCCAACCGGTTCAACTTCTAGAAAACAAAGGAACTTTCGGCTTAGGGTTCAAACCTACCTATGCCGACATCCAGAGAGCCTCCAAAGCCAAACAGAACTGGACCCTGCCTAAGCCTGTACCCAAACTATCCGACACCTTCACCAAGCCAGGTACTAAATATCGGACATCTGCTGTGTCAAGGTACATTGAAACCTGACCTGATGAAAAGCTTCTGAGTGTTGAGAAGATATTTGGGAATGTGAATATGATTGAAGTGGGGGAAGGCGCTAGCAAAATGGATGTGCAGTTTGTGGGACCTGGCATCATACTGAACAATTGGGAAGCCACTCCTTTCCCTATCAGGAAGGAGTCCTGGTAGTTAGCTCTGAAAATATCATCATCGCTTCCCCTGAAAAATAATTGTTACTTTTTGTAGTTCTCCCACCCCCTCATGAAAAGAAAAATCAAAATGTATCCCGAACTTTGTTCATCTTTTTATCAATGAAATGCAGTTTTTCCTTTTTCTTCATCTTTTGCCTTATTTTCTTTATTTTTTCTTCTGTACAGTTTTATTTGTGTTGATTCTGATGCCATGTCATGCGTGAAGGATTCTTGACCTAGTTCTGACAGTCGCATTACCATACAAGAAATTGAGGAGGATAGTGAGATAGAATGTGAGGATGAGGAAGCCCTGGAGGAAATAAGTAAGGAATGAATCAATATGAGGAAAAACCCAAACCGAATTTGAGTGATACGGAATCCATAAATTTGGGGAGTGAAGACAATGTCCGGGAAACAAAAATTAGTGTTCATCTGGAGGCACCCCTCATGAAAGAATTGATAAGGTTGTTGCATGAGTTTAAGGACATTTTTGCTTGGTCCTATGATGACATGCCCGGACTTAGCACTGACTTCGTGGTACACAAGTTACCTATCTACACCGAATGCCGGCCAGTGAAGCAAAAGCTGTGGAAATTCAAAACGGACATTAGTGTAAAAATAAAAGAAGAGGTGAATAAGCAGTTTGAGGAAAGGTTATACAAGTCACCAAATACCCCACCTGGTTGGCAAATGTTGTGCCAGTCCCAAAGAAATATGGAAAAAACCAGAGTGTGTGTGGACTATAGAGACCTCAACAAAGCCAGTCCAAAAGATGACTTCCCATTACCAAACATCCACATATTGATCGACACTTGCGCCAATCATGAGATCGGTTTATTTGTAGATTGTTATGCAGGTTATCATCAGATCCTGATGGACGAAGAAGACGTAGAGAAAACTGCTTTCATTACACATTGGGGAACGTATTATTACAGAGTGATGTCGTTTGGATTAAAGAATGCCGGGGAAACTTATATGAGGGCAATGACCACGATGTTCCATGATATGATGCACCACGAAATTGAAGTATATATGGACGATGTCATCATAAAGTCCAAAAAGCAACCTGATCACGTGAGGGATCTGAGAAAGTTTTTCCAAAGACTTCGGAGGTACAATCTAAAGCTCAATCCTGTGAAATTCGCCTTCGGAGTACCTTCAGGGAAGTTGTTGAGGTTTATAGTGAGTAGGCAAGGTATCGAACTAGATCCATCAAAGATCAAGGCCATCCAAAGTCATACCTCCGCCGAAAAACAAGAAGGAGGTAATGAGCTTATTGGGGAGGTTGAATTACATTAGCCGGTTCATCGCTCAGTTGACATCAACATGTGAGCCGATCTTCAAGTTGTTAAAGAAAGATGCAGCAGTGAAATGGACCGACGAATGTCAGGAAGCCTTTGACAAGATCAAGGAATATTTGGCCAATCCTCCAATGTTAGTTCCTCCAGAGCCGGGGCGAGCTCTGATTCTGTATTTGACAGTGCTCGATAACTCCTTTGGTTGTGTGCTAGGTCAACACGATGAGACGGGCAAGAAAGAACAAGCTATATATGTAAGGCCCCGTAAAAATTTTGTGCATAAAACCTAGTAGCTGTGGTGTCATGGTCTTAATAATGTGTTAGGAATGCGTAGAATTCTTCGCGGCGAGCTTGCTCGCCGCGGTCGACCCTTGGTAGTGATTTAAGTTTCAAAAATGTAGAGAATTAATTTTTCCGAAAAATGTCAAATATGCGGTCAAGAATGCGACCGCAAACCTGACATGCGGACCGCATTCTTGCCGCAAAACGTTCCAGAGAGTTTCCCAAAAATCGTGTCAAAAGTGCGGTCGATATGCGATCGCATGTCAAATCTGCGGTGCACTTTGCGACCGCAGATCAAGCATGCGGACCGCATTCTGGCCGCATTCCTTAACAGAACCTGTGTAAAATTTGGGGCAATTCTGCGGTCACTATGCGGACCGCATGTTGATTCTACGGTCGCATAGTGCACCGCATAATTGACCCCGGCCCAGATTTTTGTAACATTTTGACCCGATCTCTTCTTTAATATAACACCTTTCTTCTTCATTTTATCATATCATCTCACCAAAATTAGAGAGAGAAGAGAGGGTTTTTAGAGAGAGAAATCTTTCATCTTCAAAGATTGTTCCAACCACCTTAATTCCAAGGGATCTTAGGGCAAGGATTCAACTTCCCCAATCTTTTCAAGGTAAAAACCCTAACTATTTTCTTTGATTTTCAGTTTTAATTGGGTAAAGAGAGGTTTGCATATAATAGCTTTTAAAAATAGAATTTTTACACTCATGCATGATTATTGAACTTGATTTTTAGTAAAAAGAAGTGAGTAGAAGTAAGAGTCTTCAAGAACAAGGTTGGCAAGAGTAAGATAGCGTGGGTGAGCATAAAGTAGGAAGTTAACGGAAGAAAACTCATCACCAGGTATGTATGGCTAATTTTGATTCTTGTAAAATCGCCCAAATGTGTGCGAATTGTTTGGAATGTGTCAAATTGAGAAATTTTACGTAATTCTTTGATTTCCCTGTTGAGCATTTGATTGATGTTGAACTACGTGTGGTGTGGTATGAAATATGAATTGAAAGATAAAAAGGTAATCGAGATTGGTAAAGAATTGGGAACAACCATTGTGATGGCATATTTGGCTTATTGTGGAAGGAATTTGAAACACCTTCATTGTGGTAAATTGTTGAACATGATTATGTGGGCATTTTCGATTTTGGAATACTTGTAACTTGGTTTTGATATTGGCTTGAGAAGAAATTGAGAACATGAACCAATGTGTAAGTTGCTCATTTGAACTTGTTGAAATTGTGTGTAGTACCTTATCTGCTGTTTGAAATTGTTGTGTTTTCAACTGTAAGGCGGGGTCGTGTTGCGCGCCGCAACGTGGGGAAATAAGGTGTGGGTTGGGGTGATAAGGGTGGCCGAGGTAATAAGGGTGGTCAGGGGCAATAAGGATGGGAAGCGATCGAAATCGCTATTGAAAAATTGATACATAAAAATCGATAATGTGAAATATTGAAAGGAGACAGCAGGAGAGTTTGCAACCTGTGGGGCACTGATTGCCCCTTTGTTTGACTACGTGTGCTTTACGTGATTGATTGGTTATTGTTAAATTGGTTGATCGTAGAAAGTGCTTTGTGTGAGAATTATTTGAAATGAGGAAAATGTGGAAACATGGTTGGCTGGCTTAATTAATTGTTGATTTATATTTTGGTGGCATCTTCTGTCACGCCCCAAATCGAGGAACATGACCGGCGCCTGACCGGGTTGCCCCAGTCAAGCGGACCTAGGTGCCTTTCATTCCCACGCGTTACCCCTGTGATGACTGTTTCTCATTAACCAAATATATTACTAATCATAATTGATTTCACATTAAACAAATAAAACGATACGAGTGATTCATTAACAAGATTTCAATTTTTACAACGCCGACATAACACAATATATATACATAAGACTGGAGTCCCACAGTTTACATGTCTACAGAGCCTCTAGGATACAAAAGGGAAATACAATACTTGCCGGTAACAAGGCTCCGGCTATACCTTACAAAACCAAAATGAAATCTAAACCGAGTGGCATGAACCACACAAGGCCCCGAGGAAGAAATGGGCTCACCAAAAACGGGCAGTGGAGGATGAAAGATACTACTGCCGATGAGCTGAAGTGCCTGCTACTGATCCACCTACAATCATAACACGAATGTAGCGTCCCCGGCAAAAGGGACGTCGGTACACTTGAATTGTACTGGTATGTATGGACAAACTTTGTCCCAAGTAAACTCAAGCCATTAAATTACATCAACAATTAATTAAGCCAACCAACCATGTTTCCACATTTTCCTCATTTCAAATAATTCTCACTCAAAGCACTTTCTACGATCAACCAATTTAACAATAACCAATCAATCACGTAAAGCACAAGTAGTCAAACAAAGGGGCAATCAGTGCCCCACAGGTTGCAAACTCTCCTGCTGTCTCCTTTCACAATTTCACATTATTGATTTTTGTATCAATTTTCAATGGCGATTTCGATCGCTTTCCATCCTTATTGCCCCTAACCACCCTTATTACCTCGGCCACCCTTATCACCCCAACCCACACCTTATTTCACCACGTTGCGGCGCGCAACACGACCCCACCTTACAGTTGAAAACACAACAATTTCAAATAGCGCAGATAAGGTACTACACACAATTTCAACAAGTTCAAATAAGCAACTTACACATTGGTTCATGTTCTCAATTTCTTCTCAATTCAATATCACAACCATGTTACAAGTATTCCAAAATCGAAAATGCCCACATAATCATGTTCAACAATTCACCACAATTAAGGTGTTTCAAATTCCTTCCACAATAAGCCAAATATGCCATCACAATGGTTGTTCCCAATTCTTTACCAACCTCGATTACCTTTTTATCTTTCAATTCATATTTCATACCACACATAGTTCAACATCAATCAAATGCTCAACAAGGAAATCAAAGGATTACGTAAAATTTCTCAATTTGACACATGCCAAAACAATTCGCACACATTTGGGCGATTTTACAAGAATCAAAATTAGCCATACATACCTGGTGATGAGTTTTCTTCCTACTTTATGCTTACCCACGCTATCTTACTCTTGCCAACCTTGTTCTTGAAGACTCTTACTTCTACTCACTTCTTTTTACTAAAAATCAAGTTCAATAATCATGCATGAGTGTAAAAATTCTATCTTCAAAAGCTATTATATGCAAACCTCTCTTTACCCAATTAAAACTGAAAATCAAGAAAATAGTTAGGGTTTTTACCTTGAAAAGATTGGGGAAGTTGAATCATTGCCCTAGGATCCCTTGGAATTAAATGGTTGGAACAATCTTTGAAGATGAAAGATTTCTCTCTCTAAAAACCCTCTCTTCTCTCTCTAATTTTTGGTAAGATAATATGATAAAATGAAGAAGAAGTGTGTTATATTAAAGAAGAGATCGGGTCAAAATGTTACAAAATCTGGGCCGGGGTCAATTATGCGGTGCACTATGCGACCGCAGAATCAACATGCGGTCCGCATAGTGACCGCAGAATGGCTCAAAAAAAACACAGGTTCTGTTAAGGAATGCGGTCACTATGCGGACCGCATGTTGATTCTGCGGTCGCAAAGTGCACCGCAGATTTGACATGCGATCGCATATCGACCGCACTTTTCAACACGATTTTGGGCAACTCTCTGGAACGTTTTGCGGCAAGAATGCGGTCCGCATATCAAGTTTGCGGTCGCATTCTTGACCGCATATTTGACATTTTTCGGAAAAATTAATTCTCTACATTTTTGAAACTTAAATCACTACTAAAGGTCCGAACCGCGGCGAGCAAGCTCGCCGCGAAGAATTCTACGCATTCCTAACACATTATTCGGACCATGACACCACAGCTACTAGGTTTTATGCACAAAATTTTTACGGGGCCTTACATCCTCCCCCCTTAAGATCATTCGTCCTCGAATGAGGATTTTGAAATAAATGAGTTTTGAAAGACATGATATGCAAGCTATCAAAATTTTGACTAACTCTTATATTTTAGAAAAATTTCGCCGGAGTTTCCTTTGTATTATGGACATATCCACCTGTCAGAGGGCCCCCGAAACACATTACCAAACAACAATACACAAATACAACACTTTTCACAACTGGTATACACTTTCTTACCTCAACGAATGCACATTTTCTATCACATTGTTACAATTGCACATAACTAGTCACTTCAATGAATTCTTACCTTATTTAACCATTTTAACACACCGTGTACACTTAACAAATCATTACCAATCTACACTTACTATTAGTTGTTTATTTAACACGTGAATATTTATAAGGATTTCATTTATCAAGAAAAGTTCAAGTGACCCAGGGCAACAACACATTTAACTCATTACAAAATGAAGGAGACTTTACTAATACTAAGAGGAAAACAACTTGGACAAGATAGCCGTTACTAGGAGTAGAAGGGTCACCTAATTTCTTCTAGGCTTGATCGAACAAATGGGGGTACTTTTCCTTCATCTCTTTTTCCGCTTCCCATGTGGCCTCCTCAACTTGTTGACTTCGCCACAATACTTTAACAGAGGCAACTTCCTTATTTCTCAACTTACGGACTTGCCTATCAAGAATGGCAACTGGAACTTCTTCATATGACAAATCTTCATTAACCTCTATAGCTTCGACCGGCATGATGGTGGATGGATCTCCAATCACTTTCTTCAACATGGACACATGGAATACCGGATGCACCGATGACATCTCAGGAGGCAACTCTAGCCTATAAGCAACTTGACCAATCCTTTGAACGATCCGATATGGCCCGACATACCTAGGACTCAATTTCCCTTTCTTTCCGAATCGCATGACTCCCTTCATAGGAGATACCCTCAAGAACACCCAATCATCGACTTGAAACTCCAAATTCCTTCGACGAACGTCTGCATAGGACTTTTGACGACTCTGTGCTGTTTTCATTCTCTCCTGAATAACCTTGACCTTTTCCATAGCTTCGTACACCACATCTGGCCCTAGCAATTCCGCTTCACCTACCTCAAACCACCCGATTGGTGATCTACATCTTCTCCCGTACAATACCTCAAATGGGGCCATTTGAATGCTAGCATGATAGCTGTTATTATAAGCAAATTCTATCAGTGGCAAGTGTTCATCCCAATTACCTTTAAAATCTAAGACACAAGCCCGCAACATATCTTCAAGCGTCTGAATGGTCCGCTCGGCCTGTCCATCGGTCCGTGGATGGAAAGCTGTGCTGAGATTCACCTGAGTTCCCAAACCTTGCTGAAACTTCTTCCAAAAGTTAGCGGTGAACTGAGCCCCGCGATCCTGAGATGATAGAAAGTGGAGTGCCATGAAGCCTTACTATCTCTTTGATGTACAATCTTGCATATTGCTCCGCGGTATCAGTGGACTTGACAGGCAGGAAGTGAGCTGATTTGGTGAGTCGATCTACTATCACCCATATTGAATCGAACTTACGCTGAGTGCGAGGTAACCCTACCACGAAATCCATATTGATCATCTCCCATTTCTACCTTGGTATTTCTATAAGCTGAGTTAATCCACCAGGCCGTTGATGCTCGGCCTTCACTTGTTGACAGTTCGGACATTTAGCTACAAAGCCTGCCACATCCCTTTTCATACCGTTCCACCAATAAATCTCCTTGAGATCGTGATACATTTTCGTTGAACCGGGGTGCACAGAATACCTGGAAGTATGAGCCTCTGCCATCACTCTTTCCCGAAGCTCGTCCACATCCGGAACACATAGCCTATCTTGACACCGCAATACACCATCTTCGCTGCTGAGTACAAATGCTGAGGTCTTGTCATTCATGACTGCTTCCTTCACCCGAACCAATGCTGGATCCATGAACTGTTTTTCCTTGATTTCCGCGACCAATGATGATTCTGCTCCATTATGCACCAAAATATCCCCCTCGTCTAACGCCGAGATACGAACCCCCAAACTGGCTAATTGGTAAACCTCTCGAGCCAGGGGTCTCCGATCCACACCCAAATGAGCCAAACTACCCATAGATTTTCGACTAAGAGCGTTGGCTACCACATTTGCCTTCCCTGGATGGTACAATATGTCCATATCATAGTCCTTGAGTAATTCTAACCACCGCCGCTGTCTCAGATTTAGCTCCTTCTGCTTGAACAAATACTGGAGGCTCTTGTGGTCCGAAAACACATCTACATGAACTCCATAAAGATAGTGTCGCCATATTTTCAAGGCAAACACAACAGCTGCAAGTTCCAAATCATGCGTCGGATAATTCTTCTCATGGTTCTTGAGTTGTCTGGAAGCATAAGCTATAACCTTTCCGTGCTGCATCAATACACATCCCAAACCGACTCTGGAGGCATCACAATAGACTACAAATCCCTCTGTGCCTTCTGGCAAGGCCAATACCGGTGCCGAGGTCAATCTTGACTTCAGTTCTTGGAAACTTTTCTCACATGCTTCGGACCACTGGAACTTAACTGCTTTCTGCGTCAATTTAGTCAATGGGGAGGCAAGGGTTGAGAATCCCTCTACAAACCTCCGATAGTACCCTGCCAGACCCAAAAAGCTGCGAATCTCTGTCGGGGTCGTGGGTCTAGGCCAATCTTTCACTGCCGCAATCTTCCGAGGATCCACCATAATTCCCTCACTGGAAATAACATGCCCTAGAAAAGCTACGGACTCCAACCAAAACTCACATTTTGAGAATTTGGCATACAATTGATGCTGAAGAAGGGTCTGCAATGCTGCTCTGAGGTGAACGGCATGATCTTCCTTGCTTCGAGAGTAGATGAGAATATCGTCAATGAATACAATCACAAAGGAATCTAGGAATGGCTTGAAAACCCGATTCATAAGGTCCATGAAAGCTCCTAGGGCATTGGTTAGCCCAAAAGACATGACCAAAAACTCGAAGTGACCATAACGAGTTCTGAAGGCTCCCTGATTTTCAACTGGTGGTACCCAGACCGTAAATCAATCTTTGAGAAGAACTTCGCTCCCTGCAATTGGTCAAACGGATCATCCACTCGAGGCAAAGGATATTTATTCTTGATGGTGACTTTGTTGAGCTGCCGATAATCAATACACATTCGAAGTGACCCATCCTTCTTTCTGACAAAGAGAACCGGAGCACCCCACGGCGACACACTCGGTGGTATGAGCCCCTTCTCTAATAAATCTATCAACTGCTCATTTAACTCCCTTAACTCTACTGGCACCATTCCGTATGGTGGAATGGATATTGGTCGAGTATCTAGCAATACATCAATCCCGAAATCGATCTCTCTATTTGGTGGGATCCCTGGAAGCTCATCCTGGAAACACTTCAGGAAATTCATTCACAATTGGCACGGACTCGAGGGTAGGCACCTCCGAGGTGGTGTCCGTTACCCGAACCAGGTGATAGATACACCCCTTCTTAATCATCTTCGAAGCCTTAAGGTAGGAAATAAACCTACCCCTTGGCACTACACCATTTCCTCTCCATTCAATAATTGGCTCGTTAGGGAACTCGAGCCTCATAACTCTCGTTCGACAGTCAAGTTTGGCAAAGCACGAATAGAGCCAATCCATCCCCATAATTACATCAAAATCCTACCATCCCAAGCTCAATAAGATCGGCTGTGGTATCACGACCACCCACCGTAACAACACAATTCCTATAGACTCGTGAGGCTGTAATAGAATCACCGATTGGAGTCGACACAGAGAACGGCTCATGAAGCCGTTCGGGTACTATCCCAAAACTTGAAGCAATGAATGGAGTAACATAAGACAAGGAGGACCCTGGATCAATAAGGGCATAGCAATCAATAGTCTGAACAGACATGATACCTGTAACAACATCCGGAGAAGCCTCGGCATTTTGGCGGCCACTCAATGCATAGAATCGGCTAGGTCCACCCCTACCCCTGAGCTCCACCCCTAGCTGCACCACGCCCTGCTGCTGCTGGAGTACGCGCTGATGATGTAGCAGCTGAAGAACTGGATGACTGAGCAGATCCCCTACCTATACCCTGACGGGGTGCACGGCAGTCCCGCCGAATGTGACCTCTCACCCCGCACCCGAAGCACACTGAAAGGTCAAGGTAGCAAGTTTCTGTATGAAATCTCCCACACTTGGGGCATGTAGGTCTCCCCTGCTGCTGGGATCTCACCCCAGGATGACCAGACTGACGAGACCTCCTGCTGTCCGAACCAGGTCTCGAGTAACTGCCCTGCTGATGACTGTGCACGGATGGCGGTGCACTCGCGGAGGACCGAGCATATGACTGGGATGGCCCTGATGACCCCTTCCCTGGAAGTGATCTCCCTGAACGACCCATTGACCGGGCCCTGTTGCTACTTTCTCTTTCGGCACGAATCTTCAATTTCCTGGCCTCTGTGGCCTGAGCAAACCCCACAATCCTCCCATAGTTCATGTCTGAGTGCAAAGCTGCTGTGGCGGCCTCATTCACTACCAAAGGGCTAAGGCCCCGAACAAACCGTCGAACCCGGGCATCCATGGTCGACACTAAATGAGGAGCGTACTTGGACAACCTTACGAACTCCATGTGATGCTCCCAAACACTCATACAACCCTGCTTGAGGACCTCGAACTCTGTGGCGCGGGCTGTCATCACCTCGGCAGGCAAGAAGTGGTCCATAAATGCATCTACGAACTCATCCCATCTGGCCGGAGGGCTCCCTTCCTCACGGGAATCCTCCCACATTTCGAACCATGAACGTGCCGCTCCCTTCAGCTTGTAAGAGGCCAACTCTACCCCCTCTATATCTGTAGCCTTCATCACTCTGAGGGTCTTGTATATCTCATCAAGGAATTCCTGTGGGTCAGCCTCTGGATCGGTACCTGAAAATTCTGGAGGGGCCAATCGCAAGAACTGGTGGACTCTGGAGCCAAAGGAATCTCCCTGTCCGCTGGAGGATGCAGGGGCATCATGGGATCTCTGGGCCTGGGCAGCCACTAACTGTGTTAACATATGGATGGCTCCCCTAAGTTCTTCATTGGAGATACCAGAGCCCGAAGCGGGAACTGTATCTGAGTCAGGAACACTGGCAGGAGGAATGGTGGCATCCTCTGCCGCAGCTGGAATAGGGACACTTGGGTTTTGAACAGATGGGCCAGGCAAATTCGGGACCGGTGGGTCATTCTCTCCCACGGCATCGGGTACATGATTAACAGTTGCACACTTGGGTCGGCATTGGCCCTAAGGCCGAGTCTAGCCTTCTTCTTAGGTGCCATATTCTGAAAATTTGGGAACAAGGCACGAATTAGACACGGATATCTCCACATTGCACTTTACCGCACGATATAGATTATCAAAGAAGTAGGTAAATTCCTAATGCCCGTGTAGCCCCCTACTTATATGATGTGGTCGACAACACACCTATAAGAAGGGCACTACTAGACACGGCTCCGAGACATCCTAGGACACTTTAAAACCTTAAGCTCTGATACCAAGTTTGTCACGCCCCAAATCGAGGAACATGACCGGCGCCCGACCGGGTTGCCCCAGTCAAGCGGACCTGGGTGCCTTTCATTCCCACGCGTTACCCCTGTGATGACTGTTTCTCATTAACCAAATATATTACTAATCATAATTGATTTATTTCATAATAGATAAACATAACCACGTGATTGATTCACTAACAAGTTCATAATTTATATTTACAACGCATTCCTAACACATTATTCGGACCAAGACACCACAGCTACTAGGTTTTATGCACAAAAATTTTACGGGGCCTTACATCCTCCCCCCCTTAAGATCATTCGTCCTCGAATGAGGATTTTGAAATAAATGAGTTTTGAAAGACATGATATGCAAGCCATCAAAATTTTGACTAACTCTTATATTTTAGAAAAATTTCGCCAGAGTTTCCTTTGTATTATGGACATATCCACCTGACAGAGGGCCCCCGAAACACCTTACCAAACAACAATACACAAATACAACACTTTTCACAACTTGTATATACTTTCTTGCCTAAACAAATGCACACATTTTATCACATTGTTACTATTGCACATAAACTAGTCACTTCAATGAGTCCTTTCCTTATTCAACCATTTAACACAACATGTACACACAAACAAACCACTACCAATCTACACTTACTATTAGTCGCTTACTTAACACATAACTCTTTACCAAATGGAGGAGGCTTTTACTAACACTAAGAGGGAAACAACTTGGACAAGATGACAGTTACTAGAAGTAGAAGGATCGCCTAATTTCTTCTAAGCTTGATCAAACAAATGGGGGTACTTTTCCTTCATCTCTTTCTCTGCTTCCCATGTGGCCTCCTCAACTTGTTGACTTCGCCAGAATACTTTAACAGAGGCAACTTCCTTATTTCTTAACTTACGGACTTGCCTATCAAGAATGGCAACTGGAACTTCTTCATATGACAAATCTTCATTAACCTCAATAGCCTCGACTGACATGATTGCGGATGGATTTCCAATCACTTTCTTCAACATGGACACATGGAATACCGAGTGCACTAATGACATCTCAAGAGGCAATTCTAGCCTATAAGCAACTTGACCAATCCTTTGAACGATCCGATATGGACCAACATACCTAGGACTCAATTTCCCTTTCTTTCCGAATCGCATGACTCCCTTCATAGGAGATACCCTCAAGAACACCCAATCATCGACTTGAAACTCCAAATCCCTTCGACGAACGTCCGCATAGGACTTTTGACGACTCTGTGCTGTTTTCATTCTCTCCTGAATAACCTTGACCTTTTCCATAGCTTCGTACACCATATCTGGCCCTAGCAATTCCGCTTCACCTGCCTCAAACCACCCGATTGGCGATCTACATCTTCTCCCGTACAATGCCTCAAATGGGGCCATCTGAATGCTAGCATGATAGCTATTATTGTAAGCAAATTCTATCAATGGCAAGTGTTCATCCCAATTACCTTTAAAATCTAAGACACAAGCCCGCAACATATCTTCAAGCGTCTGAATGGTCCGCTCGGCCTGACCGTCGGTCTGCGGATGGAAAGTTGTGCTGAGATTCACCCGAGTTCCCAAACCTTGCTGAAACTTCTTCCAAAAGTTAGCGGTGAACTGAGCCCCGCGATCTGAGATGATAGAAAGTGGAGTGCCATGAAGCCTTACTATCTCTTTGATGTACAATCTTGCATATTGCTCCGCAGTATCAGTGGACTTGACAGGCAGGAAGTGAGCTGATTTGGTGAGTCGATCCACTATCACCCATATTGAGTCAAACTTACGCCGAGTGCGAGGTAACCCTACCACGAAATCCATATTGATCATCTCCCATTTCCACCTTGGTATTTCTATAAGCTGAGTTAATCCACCGGGCCGTTGATGCTCGGCCTTCACTTGTTGACAGTTCGGACATTTAGCTACAAAGCTTGCTATATCCCTTTTCATACCGTTCCACCAATAAATCTCCTTAAGGTCATGATACATTTTCGTGGAACCTAGTTGTACAAAATATCTGGAAATATGTGCCTCTGCCATTACCTTTTCCCGAAGTTCGTTCACGTCCGGAACACATAATCTGCCTTGACACCGCATTACACCATCTTTGTTGCTGTGTACAAATGTTGAGGTCTTGTCATTCAGAACTACTTCCTTTACCCGAACTAATGCTGGATCCATGAACTGTTTTTCTTTGATTTCCGCGACCAATGATGGTTTTGCTCCATTATGCACCAAAACATTCCCCTCGTCTGACGCAGAGATACGAACCCCCAAACTGGCTAATTGGTAAACCTCTCGAGACTGGGGTCTCCGATACATACCCAAATGAGCCAAACTACCCATGGATCTCCGACTAAGAGCATCGGCTACCACATTTGCCTTCCCTGGATGGTACAATATGTTCATATCATAGTCCTTGAGCAATTCTAACCACCGCCGCTATCTTAGATTCAGCTCCTTCCATTTGAACAAATACTGGAGGCTCTTGTGGTCTGAAAACACATCTACACGAACCCTATAAAGAAAATACCGCCATATTTCAAAGCAAACACAACTGCCGTGAGCTCCAAATCATGTGTCGGATAATTCTTCTCGTGATTTTTTTGAGTTATCTCGAAGCATATGCTATAACCTTCCTGTGTTGCATCAACACACACCCCAAACCAACCTTGGAGGCATAACTATCACCTTAACACTTTACATCATTAGCGGAACATCTTTATTATATCCCTCTTACATAAGACCTTCCACGAATTTAGTTCTACTATAATTTCCTTGATATAGTTACGACCCCATCTGAACCATTTCTACTAACTCTTACGATTCTTATCAAAAGGCATTACTGAGTGAGTTTTCTCATATGACCCCCTATCTCAAATGAATAGCATTGGCTAACTTGCACATATACCCCGAATAACACTAACTTGCACGGCATTGTATCGAATGTAAAGTAGCATTGTGCTCTAACTTTTCTTAACCAACCTCTTCTCCCCATATGTGCATTATAGACTTTAAGAAACTGCACTACTTCCCCTGTGAAATTTCCTACCATCCCTCATTACGGTTAAACACCTCTCAAAACGTATATCAACAACCTTTATATGCATATGACTTAGGAAGGGTCACTAGCCCGAGAAGGGTATTCTCTGAAACTTTAAATCCTCCTCAATACTTCAACAACAAATTTTGGTTTTACTCTTAAGTGTAAGGCTTAGTCCACTTGATTCTATCTCGGATGAGTAACTCGCCTTATTCCCCATGTTATAGTTACCAATAAAGTTCCCTGATATTGCCGCTTAAGAGTTATCATGCCAAACACGTCTAGTCTGTCACGAGTTTTCATCCTCTTTCAATCCATCCCGAACCTTTCATTCCCATCTTGATTTGCGGATAGTGCATAATTAATAGCTTTATTGTTCCACACATCTGTCTGCCTCCCGTGAACTTGAAAGATCATTATGTCTTGTTTAATCATTTTACAGTACCACAACCTCACCAATGATAACCTCGCTTCCCATTGTGTGTAGACATGAACTATCTCTAGACCCCTTTAGTCGATATTCAGTGTCACCCATGTCGGTTGCATTGCGGTTAATCCCTTATAACTTTTATTAACACTTGTGCCCTAAGTGAGTCCACCATTCTAATGCAAAAATTGTTTTAAATAACCATGACCATCTCAATTTAAAGGCCTTCTCCCCATTTCTTCTCACCTCATTCTTCCTAGTTAGTGAATAGCCACGCACTCTTCCATATATTACGTGGTCTCTTACCTTAGGCATTCCATCCGGCTCACCTCTTAACTCTTATTGGGACATATGTAGCAAGGAGTGTTCGTCTGAACATCACTTAACACTTATCTATTTGTAAGGCTCTTTAGAGGCTCTCTATCAAGCCCCAATTACCATCTTGGGTTGTTGTGGCAACACATTCATTTCTCCCACTCGTTTTGGCTTTCTTAGTATCCCGAAACTTTGTTTAAATCACAAATCTATGATTAGCCCATTCTAGGAACTCTCAATCTTTCACATTTGACATATGGTACCTCCTCGGGTCCCATTTCTCCCGACCTTATGACAAGTAAAAGTCTCTTTACAAACATACTCTTATTTTCTAGAATCGTTGACCCTATCAGTCACATTGCCATGCGTGAAGAATTTACATTCCTTAATCTCTTTTCTAGACCACACATGTCTTTACCAAAATATTCAAATATCATAGCTACATGGTCTCGCTCTTGTTTCATTGTATTTAAGTAGCCTAACGATGGTCCTCCCTCTCCCACATGGGGAAAATATCCTGGATCTTGACACAAGTCTTGAGTGTAGAAACTTTAGGAACATATGCCTCATATATCTATCCCTCTTATATATATACTCGACCATTAGGAAAATTTAAGTCACCATAGTATTGATCTCATAAGTTCCCTTCTCCTATTCAGCCACGTAGGTATGGGATTCCAAGTCCCCACGCATATCCTTTATGAGTGTAACGCAACTTCGTACATTTCTGGGTCCTTATAACGTTCGTAAAACAAGGGTCTTCTCACCTAGGGTCCAATTGAGTCTCATTTAATAACTTTTTACCTCATATGAGAGACTTACACTCTCCCCATTAATCTCTTAGTCATTCTCTCATATATCACGTGCTTATATAACCAATATTCTTTCACACCTTACGATCAATTATATACTTCTTGCACTAACCACGCTTGCTATTTAAGCTTACATATCAATCATCAAATCAATGCCTCTTCGTGCGGGTAATCACTTCTAATCCTTTCCCCAAATAAAGTATACTTGTAGTACTATGTACTTATACTATATATATTCATACAGTTTATTCAACAAGATACATGTGAAATCTCCATAACACCCATGTCTTTTCCCATTGGTCATGACATATGACAACACTACATAAAATAGACGAAAGAGCATTTAAACTTACCTTGAATCTCAACGCACGGGTTACAAAACAATCTTATAATCAAGCTTTATCGCACGATTTGGAGTGTTGAAGAAGGGTAATATTCCTAAATGTCCGTGTAGCCCCCTACTTATATGATGTGGTCGACAACACACCTATAAGAAGGGCACTACTAGACACGGCTCCGAGACATCCTAGGACACTTTAAAAACCATATGCTCTGATACCAAGTTTGTCACGCCCCAAATCGAGGGACATGACCGGCGCCTGACCGGGTTGCCCCAGTCAAGCGGACCTGGGTGCCTTTCATTCCCACGCGTTACCCCTGTGTTGGCTGTTTCTCATTAACCAAATATATTACTAATCATAATGACTGATTTCATAATAGATAAACATAACCACGTGATTGATTCACTAACAAGTTCATAATTTATATTTACAACGCCCCATACATATACATAGGCCACAATCCCACAGTTTACATGTCTACGGAGCCTCTAGGATACAAAAAGGGAAATACAATACTTGCCGGTAACAAGGCTCCGGCTATACCTTACAAAACCAAAATGAAATCTAAATCGAGTGGCATGAACCACACAAGGCCCCGAGGAAGAAAGGGGCTCACCAAAACGGGCGGTGGAAGGAGAAGGATACTACTGCCGATGAGCTGAAGTGCCTGCTACTGATCCACCTACAATCATGACACGAATGTAGCGTCCCCGGAAAAAGGGACGTCAGTACACTTGAATTGTACTGGTATGTATGGACAAACTTTGTCCCAAGTAAACTCAAGCCATTAAACAAGAATCACCATGTTAAGACAGCCAATAGATTACATCAAGAAATCAATTAAGCTAACTAACCATGTTTCCAACCTTTTACTCATTTCAGATAAGCCTCAACACAAGCACATTCGAGGTCAACAAATGGAACAACAACCAATCAACAACATAAATTGCAAGTAGTCAAACATAGGAGCAATCAGTGCTCCCCAGGTTGCAAACTCTCCTGCTGTCTCCTTTCGCAATTTCACATTATTGATTTTGTGTCAATTTTCAATAGCGATTTCGATCGCTTTCCATCCTTATTGCCCCTGACCACCCTTATTACCTCGGCCACCCTTATCACCCCAACCCACACCTTATTTCACCACGTTGCGGCGCGCAACACGACCCCGCCTTACAGTTGAAAACACAACAATTTCAAACAGCAAATAAGGTACTACACACAATTTCAACAAGTTCAAATAAGCAACTTGCACATTGTTTCATGTTCTCAATTACTTCTCAAGCCAATATCACAACCAAGTTACAATGTTTCCACATTCAAGAATATTCACACATGTATATTCAACAATTTTCCATAATTCAAGTGTTTCATCTCTTTCCACAATAAACCAATTCTCAAGTGTTTCGTTTTCTTTTCCACAAGGTGCCATATAGGCCATCATAATCATTATTCACAAATTGTTTACCCAATTCAACTCTCATTTACCTTTCGGTTCATATTTCATACCACAACACTCATAGTTCAACAACAACTTTGAATATCCAACAACAACATCAAATAATCACATACAATTTCTCAAATCAACACATGCCAAACAATTTTACACATAAGGGCGATTTCACAAGAATCAAAATTAGCCATACATACCTGGTGATGAGTTTTCTTCCGTTAACTTTCTACTTTATGCTTACCCAAGATGTCCTATTCTTGCCAACCTTGTTCTTGAAGACTCTTACTTCTACTTACTTCTTTTGTTTTACTAAAAATCAAGATCAATAATCATGCATGAGTATAAAATTCCATTTTCCAAAAGCTATTATATGAAAACCTTCCTTTACCCATCTCAAAACTGAAAATTAAAGAAAATAGCTAGGGTTTTTACCTTGAAAATATTGGGGAAGTTGAATCTTTGCCCTAGAATCTTTTGGAATTAAGTGGTTGGAACAATCTTTGAAGATGAAGAACTTCTCTCTCTAAAAACCCTCTCTTCTCTCTCTAATTTTGGTAAAATGATTTGAGAAAATGAGGGTGAAAGGCGTTATATTAAAGAAGAGATCGGGTCAAAATGTTACAAAAATCTGGGCCGGGGTCAATTATGCGGTGCACTATGCGACCGCAGAATCAACATGCGGTCCGCATAGTGACCGCAGAATTGCCCCAAATTTTACACAGGTTCTGTTAAGGAATGCGGTCACTATGCGGACCGCATGTTGATTCCGCGGTCGCAAAGTGCACCGCAGATTTGACATGCGATCGCATATCGACCGCACTTTTGACACAATTTTGGGCAACTCACTGGAACGTTTTGCGACAAGAATGCGGTCCGCATGTCAGGTTTGCGGTCGCATTCTTGACCGCATATTTGACATTTTTCTGGAAAATTTTATTCTCAACATTTTTGACTCTCAAATCACTACCAAGAATTCTATGCATTCCTAACACATTATTCGGACCAAGACACCACAGCTACTAGGTTTTATGCATAAAAATTTTACGGGGCCTTACAGTAGCCCTGAGGGCTCTACGCGTGGGAATGAAAGGCACCCAGGTCCGCTTGACTGGGGCAACCCGGTCAGGCGCCGGTCATGTCCCTCGATTTGGGGCGTGACAATATATTACCTCAGTAAGAAGTTCACGTCTTACGAGGTGAAATATACTCAGCTAGAAAGAACTTGTTGTGCGTTGATCTGGGTGGCTCAGAAATTGAAGCATTATCTGTCAGCATATACCACATACTTGATATCACGACTGGATCCTCTGAAGTACATATTTTAGAAGCCAATGCCAACAGGAAGACTTGCTAAATGGCAGATTCTGCTCACAAAATTTGACATTATCTATGTGACTCGTACGGCAATGAAGGCGCAAGCAATTGCGGATCACTTAGAAGAGAATCTAGTGAATGATGAGTATAAGCCATTGAAGACGTATTTTCCGGATAAGGAGGCAATGAATGTCGAGGAAATAGAACAAGATGAGAAGCCGGGATGGAAAATGTACTTTGACGGAGCCGTAAACAGCAAGGGCGTTGGTATCGGAGCGGTACTCATTTCAGGTACGGGTCAACAATATCCCGTCACAGCTCAGCTCCGATTTTTCTGTACCAACAACATGGCCGAATATGAGGCGTGTATCTTGGGATTAAGGATGGCAATTGATATGGGTATTCAAGAGATTTTGGTCATGGGTGACTCGGATCTCTTGGTACACCAAATCCAGGGAGAATGGGAGATACGAGATTTGAAATTGATACTTTATCGGTATTGTTTGCACGAGTTGTCCCAAAGATTCTCGTTCATAGAATTCAAACCTATCCCAAGAATGCACAATGAGATTGCAGATGCTTTGGCCACACTGTCCTCCATGCTGCATTATCCGGACAAGACATATATAGACCCACTCCAGATCCAAGTCCGTGATCAAAATGCTTACTGTTTTGCTGTGGAAGAAGAATTGGATGGAGAACCGTGGTATCATGACATCAAGGAATACCTGAAAGCTGGAAAATACCCGAAGCAGGCCACTAGTGATCAGAAGAGAGCCATCAGACGCTTGGCTAATGGATTTTTTCTCAGTGGAGGAGTTATATACAAAAAGACACCAGACCTGGGGTTGTTGAGGTGTGTGGATGCACAACAAGCCGATGAGATTATGAATGAAGTACATGCTAGAGCCTGTGGACCCCACATGAGCGGATATGTCCTAGCGAAGAAGATTTTGAGAGCTGGGTACTATTGGCTCACTATGGAGCGTGATTGTATTAGATACGTGAAGAAATGCCACCAATGCCAGGTACATGGAGATTTGATCCACTCCTCGCCTTATGAGTTGCATACAATGTCTGCACCATGGCCCTTTGTCGCCTGGGGCATGGATGTTATCGGTCTGATAGATCCAGCAGCCTCCAATGGGCATAGATTCATCTTGGTTCCAATCAATCATTTCACCAAGTGGGTTGAGGCAAAAACGTTCAAGGTAGTGACGAAGGAAGCGGTGGTGGATTTTGTGCATGAGAATATTATATGCCGGTTTGGAATCCCCAAGGTGATCATCACAGATAATGGAGCCAACCTAAATAGTCATCTTATGGCGGAAGTTTGCGAGAAATTTAAGATCACACACCGCAACTCCACACCTTATCGGCCAAAGGCGAATGGGGCAGTAGAAGCGACGAATAAGAATATCACGAAGATTCTCCGAAAAATGGTGGAGGGATCCAGGCAATGGCATGAAAAGTTACCCTTTGCTCTTATGGGTTACCGCACGATAGTGCGTACTTCTATCGGAACCACACCTTACTCACTAGTATATGGGACAGAGGCTGTTATACCCGCAGAAGTAGAAATACCGTCATTGCGGATCATAGCTGAAGCTGGAATAGATGACGAAGAATGGGTAAAAGCCCGGCTGGAACAACTAAATCTGATTGATGAAAAGAGATTGGTCGCAGTTTGCCATGGGCATTTGTATCAACAAAGAATGGCCGGAGCATATAACAAGAAGGTACAGCCTCGGAAGTTTGAAGTCGGACAACTCGTATTGAGGCGTATCCTACCGCATTGGGCCGAGGCACAGGGCAAGAGCATTATATTTAACAGATGTTGAAGGAAAGTGCATAGAGACTGCTATCAATTCAGATGCGGTCAAAAGATACTATGTATGATTTCTTTTCAATTATATGTTTTGTATTTTGTTGTGATTTTGGAATTGAAATGACGAAGGCGTTTTATTCTCTATCCAAACACTTTATCCATTGACAACCCCTTTGAGCCTCAATGAACCCCTCGGCTATATAAAGCTCTTGTCTGAAGAGCCGCCCATTTCTAAAGAATCCCTAACCCTAGCCGCCCTCTCATCTCTCCCGTCTTTGTCTCCCTCACCCCGTCTGCAACCATTGCCGGCCATGGAGGCCACCACCTCCCACGGTGGTCTCCGGCCAACCCCTTCATCTCCCTCGCCCTCTTCTCCTTCTTCTTCACCTTAAAATACTAGAAAACCCTTAAAACAGACCCTGCTCTTGATAAGTCGGTCACCGGAACTCCACCGGTGACCACTCAAACAACGAGAACCTTTCCCAAACCAATGCCATTCGATCCCCCTTGACCTAATCTACCTAACCCAACTAGCCACCACCTTCGAATCTACCTGGAACGCCTCAAATATCCCAAAAAGGGTCGCCAGAAACCTAACTCCGGCGACCCCAAAACTCAAACCTTCAAGACCCTACCTTTTTACCCTCCCAAACATCCCTCTGCAAACAAAAACCCAAAAAGGCTTCTTCTTGAAGCCTAAGAAAGAAGAACCAGAAAGAAAAAATGAGAAAAGGAAAAACGGAAAAAAGAAACAAGGGAATAAGGAGTCTGAAAGAGACCAGAAAAGCAAGAGTGAAAAAAAAAAAGAAAAAGAAATAGGAAGCTTGGGGGACAGACCCCACCAAGCTAAGTACCTTCCTCCTGTTTTTTATATTTCTTTACTTTTTCTGTTTGATCTATGTATTTCTTGTCTTGCATGTTTCTATCTGCCCTTTTTCTCGTGCTTCACATGATTAGTTTTAGGGTTTAATTTGTTCATTTGTGCTCCCTGTTTGACTGCTCATCTTCTTTTGTTTCTTATCTTTTATCGTATATATATTGCATCTGTTAGTTTAGGTATTTTCTTTGAATCTGTTCATCTTCTAAGAGCCTGTTATGTTAGGGTTTTCTATTTCTCTGCTTATCATTTGTTCTTTTCTTTTAATCTGTCCTCGTTTCATATTTCGTGTCTGGCATACTCTTATCTGTTTCTCTGTTTTCCTTCTTGAAATCCCATGACTACATCTGCTAGTTTAGTTTTCTTAACTCGTCTATCTTCTATATTTCTTTTTGTATTACTGGTTTCTCTGATTCAAAAGACTGGCGTAGTATTAGGGTTCATCTTGTGTTTCTTCTGTTTTGTTTTGAGTCTTCAATAGCATGCCTATACTTCTCTCTTTATGATCCCTTGCATGGATTTTTGATCTGATTTGAAGATTTCACTTGAATATCTTTCTTTTGTTTTCATCTCTGTCCTCTGTTAGTATTAGGCTTCTCCATTCTTGTTTGCACGTTTAAGCTTGTAACATCACTTTGTCTTAATCTTCTCTGTTAGCTCTCGACAGTGTTGAATGATTCTTCTTCACTGTTTCCTCATGTCTCTTTTATTCTTTGTCTTCATCTTAATCCATCACATGTTACATAAGGTTAGGATTAGTACTCGAAAATAGATCCTAGTTAGCATGTCTATGCTATTCTGTGGTCTTTGGGCCTAAATGAATCATGCTTCATCTATTACTGACTCTTTGTGATAGTTTGGTTTCTGTGCATGTCTATGATCATTAACCTTAAAGATTTTTGAAGTTTTTCAAACTATCATATGACTTGAACTGGTAGTAACTAGGTTTGAATTGACATGAATTCATACTCTATCACATGTAGTCTGATGATATAAGTTAATTGACTAAAATTCAACCATATCAATTGTTTCCTCTGAGTTTGAGTTGATTAATGCATGTTTATTGGATTAATATGTGTTTCTGTATGCAATGCATGTTGAGAATGATTAAGTTTTTGCTTCTTATGAATGTATGATTAACTGTTTGAACTTTAGGGAAATTGATTATAGCTGCTAGTATTAGGTTCCATGAAAATGGCTAGTT
Source organism: Nicotiana noctiflora (assembly GCA_032618575.1). Lineage (NCBI taxonomy): Eukaryota > Viridiplantae > Streptophyta > Magnoliopsida > Solanales > Solanaceae > Nicotiana > Nicotiana noctiflora. Next base: position 60,870 of record JASVEL010011129.1, read on the forward strand.
TTTAAATAGGTTAAAACTGAAAATGAACGAAATAGGCTATAAGTTTAATAATTGACCTAAGAGTGGTCAACTTTGCAAAGATTGACCAACTCTATAAGGTCCCAACACACTGACCCACTTCAAAAAGAGCTAGTTGTGCAAAAGATTGGTTGAGTCTGCAAATGTAGACTCACCAAGGCTCATTTGAGCCCTGAACATTAAAGTGGCCAGGCTTGCAAAGGTTTTGAGCCCAACTATGTTCAGTAATTGGGCTACAATTGCCCAGGCTAAGTCTCAACTTGAGACTGGCCATTAGTTTAATAGTCTGATTGCTTTAATAAAGTAGGCTAGTCCTGCAAATTAGTTTAATTAACTTTAAATGAACAAAGATAGGTTATTAGGCAATAATTGACCTAAGAGTGGTCAACTTTTCAAAGGTTGACCAACTCTATAAGGTCCTAACAATCCAGCCCACCTCAAAATGGGCTGGTTGTGTAGAATTGGCTAAGTCTGCAAATGCAGACTTGCCCAGGCTCTTTTTTGAGCCCTGAACATTAAAGTGGCCAGGCCTGCAAAGGCTTTGGGCCCAACTATGTTCAGTAATTGGGTTCAATTGCCCAGGCTAAGTCTCAACTTGAGACTGGCCATTAATTAAATAGTTTAATCAATAATAAGGCAGGCTAGTCCTGCAATTAGCTTAAAATTGAAATAAGAGGTCTTAATTAGCTGAAATTGGTTTAAAAGAGGCTAAAATTGAAATAGTTCCCTAAAGTAGAATTGGCCAGCCCTTAAAAACCAATGCAAGGGCTGGCCATTAGTTAAATAAGTCTCAAAATTCTGAAAACCTGACCTAGGTAGGTCGAGTAATTCAGCTATGCATTCAAGGGCATATAAGGAACTTGAATTGGTAAAATAATGAATAGTTTGAAACATAGGAGGGTAAGGGAGTCATTTGTACCCCTGATTTATGCAATTTTGCAGAGATTTAAGGGTATAATGGTCTCCCTTAAAAGGGAAATCAGTAAAAATCCCTAACCCCTAAGGTTACATTGGTAAAAGGCCCATAAAAGGAATCTTTGGAACCTTCCAGCACATTCTGGAAAGGTTTCTGTTAACAGAATTTGGGTCTAAGTGTAAATGGGTTAATTTTAAGAGGGGGAGAAGTGGGATTTAATCCCATACTTTCTCCCCAAGTCTTGAGCCCCTCCACATGCCTATAAATACTCCCAAAAAGAGTAGAAGAAGGGCTGGCTTTTGGATAAGAAAAGTTCAGAGTAAAAATATAGTAATATAGCAATAGTTTTTTGCACTTGTTCGAGTGAGAATCTGGTTCAGTCGCCTGTGTTTGTGGTTTTCTGCTCAAATGTGTGCCTGGGTTTCTAATTGCTCTTGCTGTGGTGTTCTGTTTTCGTGGATAATCAATCTCACTGTTGCATTGCTGTTCAAAACCTTGCTGTGCTTATCTGCCTGATTCCCTTGACTCATTGGATTTTCTTTGTGATCCAGGTACATCTCTCTTTCATTTGGAGTTGTAATGGCGAGTTGATTGAATAATAATGAAGATTCAGCCTTTCTATTATATGCTGTTATGTAATTTGTAGTTTAAAGTTACTAGTTTAAGATTGTAGCTTATTTACTGTAGTATTATGTAGTAGCTGAAAAACAAAAACCAAACAAAACCATGTAATAGCTAGTATATGATGGTAGCATAGTCATAGTAGTATATCATTTAGTTAAATAGGTAAAACCTTAAAATATAAGCTAGTTAATCACGGTTTTAAATCATTAACTGTTCATCACAGTAGTCTCATAAGCCATAATCACGTAGTTAATTTGTTTCGTTGATCAATATATAGATTTGAATAAGTTAAAAGAGGAAACAACCAGATGAAGTAACAATTAAGGTGAAACTGGTTTTAAGAATATCAAATAATTCTGGTTCGTATTTCTCCCGGGTTAACAGAGTTCCTTATCCGGATCTTTGCTTCGCATACATTTTGAAAGAGTCAAATTCCTCGGATTCGGGATTAACCGGTGACTTGGGAGACTATTATCTTTTCAAGTGGCGACTCTGATTAATCTCAACAAAATCTCGAACTGATTGTCCTTTAATTGGAAAAACTCCTTCCTCTATGCTATTATATCTGTTTCGGGTATTCGAGCGTTGAGGTATACCCTACAAAGCGTATTTATATGCTTTTTCCCAAAGTGGGGTAGTAAAAAGGGAGGTGTGACACATGTTGTGAGCTAATATGTCATATTCCTAAGTCATATTCTTGAGCCCTTGCCGGGTTGTGAAGGTTGATTATTATTTCCCTTGTCAGGACTTTGTTATGTGGTTGATATTATTCCCTTGCCGGGATATTGTTATGGTTGTTGTTACTCCCTTATCGGGATGATACATGTTACTTGTTTCAATCTTTTGCCCGTTGACTGTGATTGTTATTTGGGGGAGGAAGAGTAATAATGCATGAAGGGTGATGCCATGCAATTTTTACTTAAATTATGCACGAAGGATCATTCCGTGCCATGTTTATTATTTATGCATGAAGGGACATTTCGTGCCATTATTACTTAAATTATGCACAAAGGATCATTCCGTGCCATATTTATTATTTATGCACGATGGGACATTCCGTGCCATTGTTTCTTAAACCATGCACGAAGGATCATGCCGTGCCATGGATGTAAGGATGAGAGTAAAAGCACAAAGGGTGATGCCATGCACTTTTATCTGGTTATTTGGTGAGGATCAGAGTAAAAGCACGAAGGGTGATTCCGCGCAACCATTTCAATTTCTTGTTTTGTTATAAGTGTTTTTTCTACACTATGTTTTTACCTTAATGATTTAATATGTGTTTCCGATTGTACTCTCCCAGCATATTCCCTTCTTTGTTAATTGTGTTGCTTAATATCTCTATTATTCTGTGGTACACCCATATATAGAACTGCACAGGTTTATGTGAGTGTCTGGTCCTAGGCTTGTCACTATTTCACCGAGATAGGCCAGGATCTTACCAGCACATGGGGTCAGATAGTGCTGATACTACACTTCTGTGCATTTTTGCACAGGTCCAGGTTTTGAGCAGGAGCAGCAGCAGTAGTACACTAGCGGGATTATCGTACTTCCGAGACTGAGGTAGCTTGCAGGCGTCGGCAGGCCCGGCGTCTCCTTTATTTGCTTTTATTATTGTTGTGGTCTCATTGTTCCGAGATAGACGGTTATTATTTATTTTTTCAAACCATTATGTGTAGTTATTCTTTAGTAGTTCGTGAGTTTGTGACTCCACATCTTGGGTAGAGGGTTTGTGTCAATTATTTTACACTATTATTCATTTTTTATTGGAAAGACTTCCGCATTTAAAGATATGAGTATTATTCTTGCTAGTAAATATGAGAACAAAATGGTTTTATAAACATGAAGATGGTGAGTGAATTGGCTTGCCTAGCTACCACGAGTAGGTGCCATCACGATCCAGATGGTGGGGGATTCCGGGTCGTGACAAGGGCAGTCATCTTGTCATAACGACGATTGATCTTTCTCTGTCCCGATGCTAGTGTAGTTGGGGTCGGATTTGGCACTCTACAAATTTACTTAGCCCGAGCACCAATTTGACCAAGGCTGGAATTGACATATTTGGTGGTGAAGATATATAACCTGGGTACCGGTTCGACTAAAGTCGAACCAATTATATTTTGATAATGAAGGCACGTGGCTTGAGTCCCAGTTCGATTATGGTCAAACCTATTATATTCTATTGGCGAAGGCACATAGCCTGAGTCTTGGTTCGACTAAGCACGTAGCCTGAGTCCTGGTTCGATTAAGGTCGAAGCTGCTATATTTTGATGGAGAAGGAACGTTGCCTGAGTCTCGGTTCAACTAAGGTTGAACCTGCTATATTTTTATGGTGAAGGCACATAGTCTGAGTCCCAATTTGACTATGGTCGAACTTGTTATATTTTGATGGCGAAGGCACGTGGCCTGAGTGCTGGTTTTACTAAGGATGAACCTGCTATATTTTGATGGCGAAGGCACGTAGCCTAAGTCCTGGTTCGACTGAGGTCAAACCTACTATATTTTGATAACAAAGGAACATAGCCCGAGTCCTAGTTCTACTGAGGTCTAACCTGCTATATTTTGATGGCAAAGGCACGTAGCCTAAGTCTTGGTTCGACTAAGGTCGAACCTGCTATATTTTGATGGCGAAGGCACTTGGCCTGAGTCCTAGTTCGACTAAGGTTTAACTTGCTATATTTTGATGGTGAAGGCACGCAGCCTGAGTCTTAGTTTGACTGATGTCAAACCTACTATTTTGATGGTGAAGACACGTGGCTTGCATCCTGATTTGACTAAGGTCGAACCTGTTATATTTTTATGGCGAAGGCACATAGCCTGATTCCCGGTTCGACTAAGGTCAAACCTGCTATACTTTGATGGCGAAGGAATACATCTTGAGTCCTAGTTTGTCTGAGGTCGAACCTGCTTTACTTTGATGGTGAAGGCACGTAGCCTGAGTCTCGGTTCGACTGAGGTTGAACCTGCTATATTTTGATGGCGAAGGCACGTAGCCTGAGTCCCAGTTCGACTGAGGTCGAACCTGGTGTATTTTGATGGAGAAGGCACGTGGCCTAAGTCTCAGTTCGACTAAGGTCGAACCTGTTATATTTTGATAGTGAAGGCATATAGTCTGATTCCCGGTTCGACTAAGGTCAAACCTGCTATATTTTGATGGTGAAGACACACAGCCTGAGTCTCGGTTCGACTAAGGTCCAACCTGCTATATTTTGATGGTGAAGGAACGTAGCCTGAGTTCCAGTTCGACTAAGGTCAAACCTGTTATTTTTTCATGGCGAAGGCACGTGGCCAGGGTCTTGGTTTGACTAAGGTCGAACCTGGTATATTTCATGGCGAAGGCACGTGATCTGATTCTGGTCCTGGCTCGAGATAGCCCTGTTCTAGCTTTCTACCGGACGTGGTGTTAGGGGTGAAGGAAAGGCCTCGTATCTTCGTTTTGAGGGAGAGGGGGCTTGTCCTATTGTTGTCGAATATCAGTTTCCCTTGAAGCATTCGAGTATCAAGCGGTCGATATGCTTCTTTTGCTTCGCTTGAGTTGGATTGCTCCTTCGGCTTCGACTCCAGGGAGAAACTACGCAATTTCGCTATGAAATCCCCACAGACAACGCCAATCTTTTCGCATCAAAAGTTAATGAATACTTTACAAGCAAATCAATTGAAATGATTCAAGTGGTAAATCATAGCTAATCATAATTAATTACTGAATCAAAAGATAAATTTGAGACATAGAAAAAATCCATAAAGGGACGATGTAAACGAGATTTTATTCATCAATATAACTTGACCCGCCTCTCCTTGAAGAGGTTCAGGACCTTACATTGGTCTTGTTTATTGATCCCTTTGAGGATACAAATTTCTATCTCTAAGAAGGTGAGGACCTTACCTTGATCTTGTTTATTCCTCCCCTTGAAGAGTGTAGTTTATTGTTCTCTGATGTAATCGAAGTCGTGCCGAAGGAGAATCCCCCCTTGAGAGGTTTCCCTTCTTGGTTTTTATAGTCTCACACTCCTCTTTTTCACCATGGGTGGGCTCAGGGTTTTTTAGGGAGATGTCCCTTCATTTATTTTAAGGACATTTGTTATAAATCGGAAGTCAGCGACGTTGACTATTTACCACAGATTGGTCGCGATGAGGTTAATACCCTGTTCGTTGAATGGTCCGATATTTACCAATACAAAGCCGACGTTCCTTTCTTTTTTCTTTTTAAAACACCTTAGCTCTGCCTTTCTCCAACCATGAAAGCGGCATCAGCTGTTGCACAAGCAACCATTCCTTTCACGTAGAAATTTTTTAGATTTCGTTTCTATAGTTTATTAACAACATTTTCTAGGTAAAAAATTTCCTATTTTTGTTGTCACGCCTCCTTTTTCATACTACACCCGTGAGGGCATAAAGGAGTTTTTTCACTTAAAGGACAATCGGAATGGAATTTATTATTAAATTTCAGAGTCGCCATTTGAGATATTAATGGTGTTCCAAGTCACTGGTTGAATACCGAACCAAGAAAATTATGACTCTTTTAACAGTCTGCGAATCAGAAATCCGAGCAAGGAATTCTGTTAACCCGGGGGAAGTGATTAGGCATTCCCGGATTCCGTGGTTCTAGCACGGTCGCTAAACTGTTGTATTTGATTTTATCTAATTTCAAAACATGTTCTAACTTATGCACCTTTTGTTAATAGTCCGCTTTTATTATTTTTAATAAGAATTGCAACGTCGTAAAAATGTATCTCGAATTACGTCGTACCAGTGCACCCGTGGCTTTTGATATATTTCGACTTCGTTGAGATTTAGATTTGGGTCACATAAATGTGCAACGATATTTAGGAAGGTAATATTATTAAAATTCGAGCCTAAAGTGACTACGCGTTTATTATCTTTGAGGAAGACCGTGAAATTCGCTAAACGGTCCTTCCGAATTCTAAGTATTTATATATAACATTTATTGAGGGCCTTGCAATTTGTGAGTTCTATTTGGCGAGGCTCATCTCATTTTTATTTAAAAGTCCGATCTAATGTAGACTACGATTTTCTATCTAATATGTCTCTAATAATAAAAAAAATCCTAATTAATTGACATCTTCTTAATTTTATTCAGGTTCTAGCCATTTTTTGGCTTGAATGTAGCCCATATGGAAAGACCATACGCCAGGCGTGCAAAAGGCAGGTCAGTCATAAGCTTGAGCCCAAGGAACCCAAACCACACGATATGCAGTCCGTGCAGAATACCCAGTAAACATAGGTACTGGGCCTAAGGCCAACCCAAATTGGGCAAATCAAATCAAGCCATACGGGAAGAATCAGAGGATCAAACTCCTGAAGCTGGGCAGGCCCATATTTTAAACATTGGCCCAGCAACGTTGCTCCAAACTATACTGAGTGTGTTCAATAATTGGCAATAAGGTAGACAATGTACACTTAATCAAACTAACAGAATATTAATTAAAAATTAATAACCTAAATTCATACTTTTTCCACATCTAATTATCAAGCAACTAGGTAATCCAAATCAATCGATATTTGATACTGCCAAATTAACATAATATTAATTACAAATAAGAATCTAAATTCATACTTTGTCCATATCTAATTATCAAACAACTAATTAATCCAAATCAGACAATATTTAATACCACGTGATCACTTCAAATGAACTGTAAATACTAACTACCGATTTATTTCTAATTTTTAAATTTTAAATAAAAATGCTTAAACATAAATCAAGTACTAACTACGGCTGATAACTACAAATTAAAAGTACAACGATTCAATACAATTTCAAATAAACATGGATATCTAATCTGAATATTTAAAGCTACAACAATTCATAACAAATTCAAATGAACAAGTAGCATTTCTTTGTCATTGACTTTTCAAATCGTTCATACATTTGAACTTAAATTTCTGCATCATTAGAGACAAGGAGAGTGTACCTGGAATTCAAAATTGAAAATGAGGAAAGGGATCAGCAGCAATAACAGCTAAGGTCAAGCGATTAGCCCAAGAATGAATTCAAAAACTCAGCAGAAGTTTGAAATCACAATGACTCCAGAAAACTTAACCACAAACAAATCAAATAAACTCGAATGAACTAAGTGCTTCTGAAACTGCACTGGATTAAACCTCGACCAAAACCAACTGAAGCTGACCCAAATTCACTCGAACAAGTCCCCAAATACTTCTAGATGCTTGTAAAAAACTCAAACTTAGAACAAAAATAAAGATGTTCCAAATAGGAATTTGAAAATGATCTACGCATCCTGTGGCCATGTCCAATTTCAAGCTCAGATCTGAAAATCAGAGAAGGGCCTTGGGGGAAAATTTTATGGCTCCAAAAAACTTGTGAGTGAAGGAAAAGGCATATCTATTTATAAGCACAAAGGAGGGCATCCCTTATATTTTCTATATTCCTTTTAGTCCATATTTTATTTTCACACTAATCCTTTAATGATTGTCTTGTACTTCAAGTAAGTACACTTGTTTCCTACAATCCTAAATTAGACCCCATTCTAGAGTATTCTAGTGAGTTCAATTCTAGTTTTCCAACATTTAAAATACCTAATTTGCCCTCAATTTGTTTCTGAAATTACTAACCTTAATAGATTGGGCCATTTCTAATGCCCAAAATATCCTTGAACACTTCCTGAATTACTATCTTACCCTCCCCGACCTTGTTAATTACCCAAGCAATTATGGTCGACTAACTAGCTTAACAAATCCAGCAAAGCCAAACAAAACCTATAATGACTAAAAGGAGCTAATTCTACCATTAATACAAAATCAAGTAGAACTATTACTGCAACTTGATCAACCAAATAGAACCCTAAGAAATAACCTAATTAATCTAATTAACTAAAATTTAACTCTAATAGAAATATTAAAATTGACCAAGCCATGAACTAATTAATCAGAACCATAATAAGACTAGTTATGAAGACTAATTGACCATAAATCAAACATACAAAAATGACATTAAACCCAAAATACTATTACTGAAATAAGCAAATTGCATACTAATTATATGAATAAGAACACAAGATTGACAACAAAAAATAAAATAAGAAAACTAAAACAACCAACACAAAAAAATCGTTAACTAAAATCTAATTACTGAGATTGGGTTAATCACGAACAAACAAATGCATGGAAAAATAAAAATTAAAATAAAGAAAGGAAAGAATTGGGAAAAACTTATCTAGGGTTCTGCCGGTTTGTCAACTCCCAAAATTTAACCATTTTCGGCGGGCATTGAGTGTTATGACTTTTGAATTCCTCACTAGTAAGCCCAACGAACATATAGTATCAATTTGGGACGAATTGGGACTACTAGGGTTTTGGGCGGAAAACTTGAAGTGGATATTCGAGCCGTTCTGGTTACATTTAAGCCAAGCGGCTATGGGGGTTTGATAGGGGAGAATATGGCGGTCTTGTGGTGTTATTTAGGGGGCATTTGGACAAGGTGTTATCTTGGCCGGAAAAACTTCAATGAATATTCGACGGGTTTTAGGCATATTCGAGGGAAACCTTTTGCAGATTTGGAATGAGGGGAACTAGGGGAAGCTATGGTGTAATTTTAAGGGCCATCGAGTGACTGGCATTCACCGGTGGCAGCTAGGATTTGAGAGATTTGAGCAAAACTAGTGGGACTTGAGGAAAATGGAGCTCAGATTTGGGAAGAGGAAGGCAAGATGTTTGAGTGGTGAAAATTTGAGGGTTTTTGGAGGTGGACCGCCGCCGTGGGTGATTTCCGGTGGCGGTAGGCGGAGGCGTTACATAGGGCTAATTAGAGGTGATTTGGGATGATTAAAGGAGGGTGGGGAGGGGGGTTATCCGAGACTTAAATACTAATAAACCTAGGAAGCTAAGGATCATTGGATCAAATGGCATCAAAGGCCAGGATTGTACAAGGGTAAACACTGTCTTTTGGACATTAAGGGGAAGACAGATCGGGTTGGGGATATGGGCTAAGTGTGAACGAGGTTGGTTCTGGGCTTGGCATATGGTTTGTGCTAAAAACTAATTGTAACAGCCCACTTTTCCTTTAATTTTCAATTTGTTTTTATTTTTTTTGTTTATTTGTTTTTTGTATTTTTTTTTATTTTTTCTAATTTATAAAATGCTAAGTTAAACTCACAATCAAATTAACACTAAAAATTAGATTACCTATTATTTCTAATTAAAAGGGAAATGCAAATTAATACCAATTAAAAATGCAAAATGGACCCATTTTGTTATTTTCTTAACATTTTGTTCTAAACAAATTAATGGTAATTAATGCTTGTGAAATTAAATTCCTAAATGAAAATGCATATTATTTGTGTTTTATATGAATTATCGGGCAACCAATTAACACAAAATTCAATAAATTTCCCAACAAATTGTAAAATCATTTTATTTGCAACTATTGGAATAATTTGCTTAGGGCAAATATCATGTGCTCACAGCTTGTGACAACCCAAAGGGTCATCACCTGTTTTTCTCACTTTTTTCGCACTTCCGAGGCCTTGAAAACCTCATTTTATGTTGTCTCGATGTACATGCATAATCCGGCCATGTAGCCGAAAAGATTTTGTGATAGAATATGTCAACTCTATGAAAATGTTGAAGAAAAATGATATTAATATTGATATTGTTGACTTCAGTCAACATTTTTGGCAAATGGACCCGGACTCGGACCCGAGATCGGACGGTCCGTTGGAAAATATGGGACTCGGGCATGTGTCCGGAGTCGAATTCTGAGGCGTAGAGCCTAAGATATAAATTTTTCTGTTAAATTATTTTTGCTGAAATTATTAAAGGAAAATGGACTAAATGACCTTGATATCGGCACGTATTTTGGTTCCGACGCCCGGTACAAGTCTTAAATATTATATATGTGCTTTCTGTAAAGTTTGGTGACATTTGGATGTTGTTTGATGTATTTTGAACCTTGAGTTCCAAATTTGAAAGTTATGAAACTAAAAGAAAGATAATCATGAACTTGAGGCTTGATTTGATGAAAACGATGTGATATTGGCGATGTGATCACACGAGCAAGTTTGTAATATGATTTTGAAGTTGTGTACATGTTTGGTTTGGAGCCCGGGGGGCTCGGATAAAGATTTGATAGGCCGTTGGAGCAAATTCTGAAAAATATCACAGCTATTTTTTCACCCAGCTGGTATCTTCGCAAATGCGAAAGGACCCAGATTAGCCTTGGTTCGCAAATGCGAACCAATCTTCGCAAATGCGAAGATGGCAGGATAATGCCCAGGATCGCAAATGGGAGGAAAATCTCGCAAATGCGAGGAACTCAGGAAACACTCCAAGTTCGCAAATGCGAACAATGTCTCGCAAATGCGAGGATGACAGACCTTGGGCCAAGTTCGCAAATGCGAACCTTTTCTCGCAAATGCAAGAGCCACAGACCAAAACATGCCATGTTCGCAATTACGATATCCGCAGCTGTGCAAATTTATACTTAAACGAATTTTTGACCTCTTTTCCTCATTCTTTCAAAATCCAACACACCACACACGATTCCCCAAGAGCAAATCACTCCAAAACACTTGTAAGTTACTTTTTACTTAATTCTTTCAATTCGTAACATCATTAAACATCTTTTTCAAGAGAAATCAAAGGTTTTCATGGTAGAAATTCTTGTTTTTGGGTAGAACCTAGAATTGGGGAATTGGACCTCGAATTGAGGTCCAATTTTGAAACTAATCATGTATTTGAACTCGTGAGGGAATGTGTAACCGGATTTTTGTCTGAACCCCGAGTTCTGACCACGTGGGACCAGGGGCGTTTTGGGAAATTTTGGAATAAAATTTGAGAAAACCATTTTTAAGCATCCAAACTAAGTTATATAGTACTTATTAATGTAATAGAATCAATTGTGATTAGATTCGAGCAAGTTGAAAGCTGAAATTCGAGGTAAAGCTATAGTTGAGGGATAATTTGGATTTCAAGGCTAGAGGTATGTGTTTGATCTATCCTAGCTTGAGGGAATAGGATTTATGTGCTATTTGCAATGTGATCGAGTGCGGTGTATGGGCTGTGGTGACGAGCATCCATACACCGGAGTCTAGTATGACCGGGAGTCATTGTTGATATTTATTGTGAGATGTTTTAAAGATGAAATCTTGAACCCTTGCCGGGTTGTGAAATTTAACACTGTTTTCCCTTGCCGGGACTTATTGTAAAGTGAATTATTGTTTTCCCTTGCCGGGACCTTGTTGTGTTGATTGTTGTGTCCCTTGCCGGGACGCTTCATGATTATTGTTTTCATTCTTTTGCCCTTAACTGTGATTATTATTTGGGTGAGGAAGAGTGGTAATGCACGAAGGGTGATGCCGTGCCTTGTTTACTGATTCTGCACGAAGGTTAATGCCGTGCCTTATATTATTAATTATGCACGAAGGGTAATGTCGTGCCTTGTTATTGATTATGCACGAAGGATCATGCCGTGCCTTATGATATTGATTATGCACGAAGGAACATTCCGTGCCGTTGTTATTTGAACCATGCACGAAGGATCATGCCGTGCCATGGATGTGAGGATGAGAGTAAAAGCACGAAGGTTGATGTCGTGCAACTATTTGCTATACCTTGTTTGATATTAATTATTTTCCATCATATTCTGATTTTTATTATTGATTTATTAGTTGTTGCTAATCGTTGTGTTTCCCCTTTTATGATACTTCTTGTCGGATTTGTTACTTGATATTTCTTGTTATCTTGTAGTGTACATATATATATATATATATATATATATATATATATATATATATATATATATATATATATATATATATATATATATATATATATATATATACGCACGAGTTTACGTGGATGTACGGTCCCAGGCTTGTCACTACTTCGCGGGATAGGCCAGTCACTTACCAGCACATGGGGTCGGATTGTGCTGATACTGCACTTCTGTGCATTTTTGCATAGGTCCAGGCTTTGAGCAGGAGCAGCAGCAGCAGTAGAGTATTCGTGGGATTTGAGCATTCTGAGACTGAGGTAGCTTGCAGGCGTCCGCAGGCCCGACATCTCTTCTATTTACTTATGCTATTTGCTTTGGTCTCTTTGTTCCGAGACATACATATATTTGTTATTTTCCTTCAGACCATTATGTGTAGTATTCATTAGTAGTTCGTGAGTTGGTGACTCCAGGTCTTGGGTAGAGGATTTCATCAGTGTTTTACCTTAGTGTTACTTATCTCTATTTTGAAAGTCTTCCGCGTTTATTATATTGAATAATTATTTCTCTTGCTAGTAAGTATGAGTATAAAAATAATGATGTGAACAGGATCATGTTGAATGAATTGGCTTGCCTAGCTACCACGAGTAGGCGCCATCACGATCTCGATGACGGGGGAGAACTCGGGTCGTGATAAGTTGGTATCAGAGCACTAGGTTACATAGGTCTCACCACTTGATCGGTTCTCCAAGCCGTTTACCACTACTTTCAGCGGTGCCACATCAGAGGATCCTCAGGATTTCTTATTCAAATGCCACGAGATTCTCAAGACTGTGGGGATAGTAGGATGCAATGGAGTTGACTTCTGCATATTCAGGCTTTCAGGATCCGCCAAGACTTGGTGGAGAGATTACTGTTTGACTCAACCAGCAGGGTCCCCGGCTTTATTATGGGATCAGTTTGCAAAGTTATTTTTGGAGAAGTTTCTCCCTATTACTCAGCGGGATGCACTTCGGAGGCAGTTTGAGCGCCTCCAGCAAGCTACTCTGACTGTCACTCAGTATGAGATAAGATTTGTTGATCTGGCACGTCATGCGGTTGTGATACTCCCCAAAGAGCGGGAGAGGGTCCGCAAGTTTATAGATGGGCTAAATCAGCCGATTAGACTTTAGATGGCTATGGGAGTGGGGAGTGATATATCATTTCTGGAGGCAGCTAATGCATCACGTAGAGTTGAGATGGATCTTGCTCGGGGAGGTGGTTATTCTTTAGACAAGAGGGCTCATCATTCCGGCAGATTTAGTGGTTCTTCTTCTGGAGGCAGGGAATCTTTGATAGGGGCCACTCTTCCAGACCTTTTCATTCAGCCCTCTAGGCTTCACAGGGTGGACCAGGTGATTGTGGGTTTTGTGAGCAGTATTCGGATCAGCCTCCCATAAGTGCTCAGCCTCTTCAGAGTGTTCGTGGGGGCCATTCAGGTCGTCAGGGCCAGTATCCCCATCAGCCTAAGTGTTGCTACGGTTGTGGTGACTCAGGTCATCTTGTCAGGTTTTTTCCTCGAGCGACGGGCAATACTCAGCAGCGAGGCCCTCGTCCCATGATTCAGGCCCCAGCTGACCCTCAGCCTGCCCAGCTCACCAGAGGCGGGGTAGAGATCGTAGAGGTAGAGGTCGAGACCGTAAAGGTGGAGACCGTCCAGCCAGAGGTATAGGCCAGCCAATGGATGACCGTCCTAGAGATGTAGCTTAGAGGGGAGGTGCTGATCCCCGATTTTATGCTTTACCAGCCAGGCCAGAGGCAGAGGCATTAGATGCCGTGTCACAGGTACTATTCTTGTTTGTGACAGAGGTGCTTCAGTATTATATGACCCCGGGTCTACATATTCATATGTGTCTTCCTACTTTGCACCGTATCTGGCCGTGCCTAGCTATGCTTTAGATAGTCTAGTTTACGTGTCTACACCGGTGGGTGACTCCATAGTAGTCGACCGGGTGCATCATTCGTGCGTAGTTATTTTCGGGGGTCTTGAGACCCTGTTGATTTATTGCTATTAGACATGGTGGATTTCGATGTCATATTGGGGATGGATTGGTTGTCCCCATATCATGCTATCTTAGATTGTCATGCCAAGACAGTGACCTTGGCCTTGCCGGAATCTCCCCAACTAGAGTGGAGAGGGACCCCAGGCCACTCCGTTCGCAATGTTATTTCATATGTTAAGGCTCGACGCATGGTCGAGAAGGGGTGTCTAGCTTATTTGGCATATATTCGTGATTTCAGCGCGGAAATTCCTTCTATTGATTCGGTTCCTATTGTACGGGAGTTTCCCGAGGTTTTCCCTTCAGACCTGCCGGCCATGCCACCCGACATAGATATTTATTTCTATATTTCTAAAAAAGGGCTTTATCAGGTCCAGTGTTTCCCCCTGGGGAGCACCCGTGTTATTTGTGAAGAAGAGGGATGGCTCGATGCGGATGTGTATTGATTATCGACAATTAAAAAAAGTGACGATAAAGAACAAGTATCCACTGCCGAGAATTGATGATTTGTTTGACCAGCTCCAAGGAGCAAGGGTGTTCTCAAAAATAGACTTGAGGTCGGGCTACCATCAACTGAAGATCAAGGCGGCTGACATTCCTAAGACAGCCTTTCGTACTAGATACGGGCTTTATGAATTCTTGGTCATGTCCTTCGGGTTGACCAACGCCCCAGCGGCGTTCATGGAGTTGATGAATCGGGTATTCAGGCCTTACTTAGATCCGTTCATGATAGTCTTTATAGATGACATCCTGGTGTACTCCCGCAGCCAGGAAGAGCACGAGCAGCACCTCAGAGTGGTTCTTCAGACTCTGAAGGATAATCGACTATATGCCAAATTTTCGAAATGTGAGTTCTGGTTGAGTTCAGTGGCATTTCTGGGCCACATCGTATCAGTGGAAGGTATTCAGGTGGAACCAAAGAAGATTGAGGCAGTCCAGAATTGGCCTCGACCAGCTTCAGTGATGGAGATCCATAGTTTCTTGGGATTAGCAGGTTACTACCGTCGATTTGTAGAGGGTTTTTCTTCTATTGCAGCCCCGATGACCAGGTTGACCCAGAAGGGTGCCCAGTTCCAGTGGTCAGACGAGTGTGAGGCGAGCTTTCAGAAGCTCAAGACAACCTTAACTACAGCACCATTGCTGATACTACCTATAGGTGCAGGGCCGTATACAGTTTACTGTGATGCATCCCGTACGGGGCTTGGAGCGGTATTGATGCAGGATGGTAAGGTTATTGCTTATGCTTCGAGATAGTTGAAAATACATGAGAAGAATTATCCAGTTCATGATCTTGAGCTGGCAGCAGTGGTTCATGCTTTAAAAATCTGGAGGCATTATCTATATGGTCAGGCGTGTGAGGTGTACACGGATCACAAGAGTCTACAGTACTTGTTCAAGCAAAAGGAGTTAAATTTACGACAGCGGTGATGGTTGGAGTTGCTGAAGGACAATGATGTCACTATCCTATGTCACCCAGGAAAGGCCAATATGGTGGCCGATGCATTGAGTAGAAAGTCTGGCGGTATGGGTAGTCTCGCATTCATTCCGGTCAGTCAGAGACCACTTGCTCTAGATGTCTGGGCCTTAGCCAACCAGTTCATGAGACTAGACATTTCTGAGCCTAGCAGGGTATTAGCCTGCACAGTCGCTCGTTCATCTCTATTAGGGCGGATCCGTGAGAGGCAGTTTGATGATCCTTATTTGCATGACTTGAGAGATACTGTACAGCGGGGAGGTGCCACGAAGGTAACTCTAGATGATGACGGAGTATTGAGATTGCAAGGTCGAGTTTGTGTGCCCAATGTTGAGGGGATTCGAGAGTTGATCTTAGTGGAGGCCCACAGTTCGCGGTATACTATTCATCCAGGCACCGCGAAGATGTATCAGGATTTACGACAGCACTATTGGTGGCGCAGGATGAAGAAGGACGTCGTTGCGTATGTTGCTCGGTGTCTAAAGTGCCAGCAGGTGAAGTATGAGCACCAATGGCCTGGTGGTGTATTCCAGAGAATCGAAATTCCCGAGTGGAAATGGGAGCGGATCACTATGGACTTCATTACTGGACTTTCTTTAATTCGGAGGAAATTTGATGCTATTTGGGTCATTGTTGATAGGTTGACCAAGTCAGCACACTTTATTGCAGTATCTGTCTCTTACTCATCGGAGAGGTTAACAGAGATTTACATCAGGGAGATTGTTCATCTTCATGGGGTGCCGGTATCTATTATCTCAGACCGGGGTACGCAGTTTACCTCGCGGTTCTGGAGAGCGGTCCAGCAGGAGTTAGGCACCCAGGTCCAGTTAAGTATATCTTTTCATCCTCAGATGGACGGCCAGTCCGAGGGGACTATTCACATCCTAGAAGACATTCTTCGAGCCTGTGTCATTAATTTTGGAGGCTCGTGGGACCAGTTTCTGCCATTAGCGGAGTTCGCCTACAACAACAACTACCAGTCTAACATTCAGATGGCACCGTATGAGGTGTTGTATGTAGGCGATGTCGGTCTCCAGTCGGATGGTTTGAGCCGGGCGAGACTCGATTTTTGGGTACAGACTTAGTACATGAGGCCTTAGACAAGGTCAAGACTATCAAGGAGAGATTGCGTTCGGTTCAGTCCAGACGGAAGACTTATGCGGATTGTAAGGTTCGAGATGTAGATTTCATGGTTGGTGAGAGGGTATTTCTCTGAGTATCGCCTATGAAGGGCGTGATGAGGTTCGGGAAGAAGGGCAAACTCAGCCCTAGGTATATTGGTCCATTTGAGATTCTTGATCGAGTGGGAGCGGTGGCTTACAGACTAGCTCTGCCACCTAGCTTATCAGCCGTGCATCGAGTTTTTCGTGTATCTATGCTTCAGAGGTGCGATCCCACACATGTGTTAGACTTCAGTACTGTCCAATTGGACAATGATTTATCCTATGAGGAGGAGCCGGTGGCCATTCTTGACCGGCAGGTTCGACAGTTGAGGTCGAAGAGTTATCCTTCTGTGCATGTTCAGTGGAGAGGTCAGCCTCCTGAGGCATCGACCTGGGAGTCCGAGTCTGATATGCGGAGCCGCTACCCACATTTGTTCCCCGACTCAGGTACTTCCTTCTCTTGTCCGTTCGAGGACGAACGGTTGTTTTAGAGGTGGAGGATGTGACGACCCAAAGGGTCATCACCTATTTTCCTCACTTGTTCCGCACTTTTGAGGCCTTGAAAACCTCATTTTATGTTGCCTCGATTTACGTGCATAATCGGGGCATGTAGCCGAAAAGATTTTGTGCTA